>CAKLNU010000327.1:0-119753 GCA_922788865.1 Poeciliopsis turneri
ACTCGTTAAATAATTTTATCATTGTACATTTTCACCTTTCATATTTAATCTTCCAAATTGTCCAATATTCATGTCAAATATTTTCAATTGGTTCATTTTGCCATTATTTTCTGCATGTGCACCACAGAGGAACCAACTCATCTCTCATGGCTCTGCAGAAACTGAGAACCAGGATCAAGAAGGAAGCAATTCTGAAGACCCAGGAAAAAAGAGAAAGGAAGAACAGAAACAAAAGGAGAAATATGAGAAAACCAAACAGCAGAAAGGCAGAACTGACACTGAAAATGCTCAGCCAGGGCACAAATTATATTCTTGTAAAATTTGTGATAAAACCTTTTCTCTAAACAGTAACTTGAAGAGACACATGATAACTCACACTGGAGTAAAACCTTTCACTTGTTCAACCTGTGGAAAAAAGTTGCATAGAAAAAGGACATTTAACTCAGCACATGAGAATTCACACAGGAGAGAAACCTTTCACTTGTGGGACTTGTGGAAAGAGTTACAGAATGAAAAAACAATTACTTAAACACATAAAGATTCATATGGGTGTGAAACAGTGACATGCGGTGAGGCTTTACGATGTATAAATACAGACGCCATGTATGTTATTGGTTACGCACAGAAATTTTGCGCATGCATACAACGCTAGAGGGCAGAAAGTAGTAACTCGATGAAACTTAGAAATGTAGTTATTGTTTCGTGCTATGATCCACAGCTAAGGGAAAAACCTAAACCACTTTCTCACTCTGCACCACCCAAGCAACATGCAGGCTTGTTGCCATAGCAACTGATGACAATGCCATGTTTTAGGATTTAAGATAAAAAAATTCAGAATTTTGGTCACAGAACAGAACATTCAGTTTTTTGCAGTAGTTTTAGTCTTAGTGTTTTATTAATAAATCATTGCTGTGGTAGATCAGCTACCACTTCTACTTTATTGAATTCTTTAGACATACAGACTGTAGCCCACAAAATGCACATTTCATTAAAAAAACTAGACAAAAACATGTTTTTGCCATCTTACCTTTAATCCATGCCAATTCTGCACAAAAATATCCATTCATCCAAAGCCAAGTCTGTGCTCTGAATGTCTCGTGTATTACTAAGATAGACTTGAGGTCCAGTTTTGTCTACCAGCTTTGTTTTTCTTAAATCAGTTTTTTGTTTTACTTCTCAGTCACATTTGTACTTAAGGTTCCCATCAGTATCCCATTAGATACTGAAGTTAAAGAGGGGAACACATTCATCAAGGCTTAATTTCTGTGGATTTCAGGTGCCTTGCAGTTCTGTGTCATGTTGAGTAATTGAGTTCAGTTTTTACATTTTTGACGATTCCATGTATGACTTCAAATAAACTATTTTACATTTTAAAGCAGTGTATTATTTTTTTCCCATAAATTGCTGGGTTTCATATGATGTAGTGCCGATGCCATGCCAAGGAGTTGGGGGACAGAAAGTAAATGCAGCACATTTAGTTATGTTGATACAGCATCAAAATGCCTCAAGTCTGTGCCATGTGTGGTTGTTCCAACCATTCTAATAGAGGAAGAAAAACTTTGTGTTTTGAAGGTAGTCGGTCACAAAGGAGTTAATTTAGAAAAAAACTCACTGAAAAAAGAGAAAAGTGGATCAACAATCCACAGCTAAAACCAGGAGGTGCAGAAAGTAATAATGCCGGAGTTTACAGAGCCACTTTCTGACATTGTTTAAATTGTATTTTCAGATATTTTATTGGACGGTTACTTAGAAAGACGAGCATTCATATGCAGGCACATGTAGAGGGGGTCTGGAGAGGGCTTGAGCCCCTGCCCCTTTGACCCTTGATGCCCCCAGTGCCCTTTTTTGAGTTTATTTTTGTTTTCAACTTTAGTCTTTTGTGTCAGGAGTCCTTCTTGTGCCTCTCAACAATAATGTTTAGCTAAATATAACAATTAGCACAACTAATGAGTCTGGCTGCCCTTGGTCTAATTATGAGGATTCCCAGTTCTTCTGCCTCCACGTTGTGCAGACACCGGGTTCGTGGCGAGGAAGAACGGGGCGGAACTGACCTCTAATGGTCAAATTTTGGGCAATAATTTTTCTTTCTAATGTACACTTGTGAATAAAAACATGGGTCTGATGTTGAAGTTATAAAAACGGTTTCTATTTATATGTTGTAATGTCTAGAGGGCCCCTATAGAGCTACTGAGTTCTCTTTACCTTGATATCTCAGCCTTAATTCTAATGATAAAGAGGTGCTAAAATCAAATTAATGACATGTGAGAAGTTAACTGTCTATATGAAGGTTTTCCTGATTTACCATTTGTTTCAAACAGATTTTATTTCAGTCTCTATGTTTATGTAAATCGATTCTGTCACACAGTCTTTGACTAAACAGAAAAATAGAAAAAAACCATCATTATGATAAAGTATCATCTAAAATTATATAAAGTTTCAATAATTTTTCTATCTGAAATTCAATCCACATCGTCAAATCATTTTGTAAGCAGAAAATTTATTTAAAACCATGTCAAAGAAATGCATCCATTTCTCCAAATCATTAAAATAAAATAAATATGTACAAAGGATAAAAAACACAATAAATACTCAAGAATTTCAGCTAAATATCCGTCTTAAAATGCTTTGTAAGCAAAACCTGCTACATTGAAGAATTTAAGTCTGTTGCAATTACTCCACTTCCAAACAGCAAGTTACTGAGAATCTTGAGGTTCACATTGTGCCATCAAACCTGTGCAAGTTCTCATGTGAACAGTTACATTTGTTTTATGTGAAACTTTTTCTACTGAATCTACAAAATAAAAGCTTCCAACCCGTGTGAATCTTCATGTGATGACTTTAACTGGATCTATGCACAAAACCTTTTCCTCACTTTTCACTAAGGGTGCACAGATTGCAAATGTGCAGACATGACATGGTGAGCTGGTCTAATAGTCAAACCTCTCAACGGAGAACAGAACAGTGGCTGAGGTCAATAACATTGGAAAACCTGATCAGCTTCACCAATGTCCCAAAATTAAGGAAATCAACATATATTAATCAGCCAGCTGATAAATCAATGCAAGCTACTTCTCACATGTGAATTCTGTTGTGAGAAGTTGTGTTTTTGAGTGAAACCTTTTCCACAGATCCCACATGAGAAAGTTTTCTCACCTGTGTGCGTTCTCATGTGATCAACTGAGATTTATACAAGCAATTTCTTCCACAAGTGCCACAAGAGATTGTCTACTCACCTGTGTGAACTCTCTTGTGAACAATCAAACTTTTTTTATAAGTGAAACTTTTTCCACAGGTCTCACATGAGAACAATTCCCCCTTTCATGTGACTAGTCAAGTCAGTTTTCCTCTGGAAACCTTTTCCACAGGTCCCACAAGAGAAAGGCTTCTCACCTGTATGAATCCTCATGTGATCAAGTAATTGAGGTTTAGACACAAAACATTTTCCACAGATAGCACACATGTAAGGCTTCTCACCGGAGTGAGTTCTCATGTGTCTGTTTAAAGTGACTATGTGATGGAAATTTTTTCCACAGGTTGAACATGTGAAAGATTTTGTGCCCATGTGAGTTCTAAGTGCATCATGAAGGAATTATTCTGGGAAAAGGTTTTATCACAAATTTTACAAGAAAATAGATTTTGGTTTGATTGAGCTTTCTTTGATGGTTCTTGTTCTGAAGTCTCTGTTTCGTTCTGCTGTTTGTTCACCATCATATCATCAGTTTCCTGTTTCAGCACAAGATGATCTTCATCCTGACTGATGCAGAGTTGCTCCTCTTCCTCTTTGTACTGTTGAGGTTCTGGTTCTTCTTGTTCCTGTTTTATCTGCAGAGGTTCTGGTTCCTCTTGTTCCTGTTTTATCTGCAGAGTTCTGGTTCCTCTTGTTCCTGTTTTATCTGCAGAGGTTCTGGTTCCTCTTGTTCCCGTTTTATCTGCAGAGGTTCTGGTTCCTCTTGTCTAAAGTGGAGTTTTCCTCTGGGTTGCTGATCTCATTGAGAACTTCCTCCTCTTTACCACATTTTGAGAGATCTGAACAAAAAGACAAGACAAAAGCTTGAAATGTGAGTCAAACTATGAGCTCTACACTTTCATTTACAAAATAAAAACATTCTTCAGCGAACCCTAACCCATTAAAAAATAAAATCACCGCAGTTCATCTTTTGGAGCGATATTTTATGATATCAATTGGAAACGTGTTTTATGCATTTTCCTTATATTTCATATGATGATTTTCACCCTGAAACCTTTTTTGGCTTTGGCTTAATCAATAATATATATAAAGATTTTGTTTTATATGGAGAGAATTAACTTTAATTTTCACAATTGTTCGAGAAAAGAAAACATATTCTTTAAAATTAGTGTGATTGTATTCATAGCAAAGTGTTTTAATTCACAAATATCTCAATAAGGCGCCTCCCTATTGATGTCTATGGTCTCATGTGAACCGTGAAGCTGTTTCGTACCTATCCGGTGTAAGATGATCTTCGGTATCCGGGTAAAATCCATCAGTCTGCGCTGATCGTCCGTCTCTTCCTCCATCTTAACGTTCATTTCTTTCCTCTCTGTGAATGTTTCTTCAGCAGGAGTTTCCTGCTGGTTGATAAACTCTCTGAGGCTGAACTGAAGACATTTTCACTGAAAACACAGAAATGTTTAGGTGAAGGCCAGTCCGTGTGCTCTGTTTTTATCTTCCCCGTGTTTCACTGTAGCTGTACTGAAGAAACTGAGAACGATTCAAAAGTTCCGCTTTAAATCAACTCTTTTAATGTACGGTGTTGCCTATTAAATGAAAATATTATTGAAATCTTAATTTATTTTATTTTCTCAGTTCATTCCAACACAATAATTACACCTAGACTGATGTTTTAAAACCTTGTATTTCTGTTTATTTTGATTGATTTCTGGTTACATCTAATGAAAACGTGACATTTAAGATTAGATAGACAAATTAATACAACATTTAAGGAGTTTACTCTAATGAACTATTACTCTTAGTTAGGAGACATAAGTGATTTTCACTCAATCAGCACTTTATTAGTTATTGCAAGAACAATAAAACATCATCAGTGTTTTTCTCCAGACTGATCTATTCTAACTAAACCACAGGTGTCAAACTCCAGTCCTCAAGGTGACCTGCAGTGTTTAGATGAGCCACAGGTACAAAACACTGGAATGAAATCACCCTAATTACCTCCTCCTTGTGTGGATCAGATCTGCAGAGCCTTAATGACCTAATTACTCTATTCAGGTGGTGCAGCAGAGGCTCAGCTAAAGGTTGCAGGGCATCAGCTCTCCAGGACTGGAGTTTGACACTCCTGAACTAAACAGTCCCTCCCTACATATACTTGGTCCTGAGTTTTCAAGCAACCAGTATGCAAGCGTTGTGTTTTACCACCACGCAATACGAGACACAACCCCAGGTTACAAGTATAACTAAAATAAAATATTTTATAAGTTTTCACTAACAATAAACCCATCAATAAAGTTTGTAAAAAAATAAATAAATAAATAAATAAATAAAATAAAAAATAACCAAAAGGAGAATTCAAAGCGGAACTAAAATCATG
The DNA here is from genome assembly GCA_922788865.1 of Poeciliopsis turneri. Taxonomy (NCBI): domain Eukaryota; kingdom Metazoa; phylum Chordata; class Actinopteri; order Cyprinodontiformes; family Poeciliidae; genus Poeciliopsis; species Poeciliopsis turneri. The sequence continues at coordinate 5,565 of CAKLNU010000327.1, forward strand.
TCCTGTTTCTTCAGTGCAGCCACAGTGAAACACACAAGATGAAAACAGAGCGCGGGACAGACTGAGCTCTCCTTTTGTTTGAAAACAGGTTTGGTGTTTTCGGTAAATATTTCCGTGTTTTCAGTGAAAATGTCTTCAGTTCAGCCTCAGAGAGAGTTTATCAACCATCAGGAAACTCCTGCTGAAGAAACATTCACAGAGTGGAAAGAAATGAACGTTAAGATGGAGGAAGAGATGGACGATCAGCGCAGACTGATGGATTTTACCCGGATACCGAAGATCATCTTGCAGCGGATAGGTACGAAACAGCTTCACGGTTTACCGGTACAGATGAGAGCAAAGACAGGAGACGCCACAGCGTCCTCTGTGCTCTATTGGGGACATGTCTCCGTTTGGTCCGATGGACATTGATCCGTGCAGACATTTTGGGTTGGCCTTTTATTGTCCCAGTCCAAGGATTGTCCAGTTGTTGCTCATTTTGTCCGATCCCCCTCTGGACTTGCCCCAAACATGCACTGGGTAGAAATAACACTCTGAGTAATGCTCACTGACAGCAAGTTAAAAATTATTCACAAATCAAGACAAATATTAAGTTTGTACAATGAAATGTCAGAAATGCTCATTGACAGTTGTTAATGCCACATGGCAACAATGTTTGATATGGGGTGTTGATATTTTTTGTTCAGATTTAAAATAAATAACTGAAATTATTTATTCAGTACTTGATAACTTTTTGTATGCAGATAACTGATAGATTTTCTCATTGCAAGTGCTGATAACTCATAACACACCTGGAAATTTTTACTGGGAAGACTCTGAGTTGAGCTATCATCATATTGTTCGCTCAACCAGAAGTTTGTAATATATTTTGACTCTCATCTAGTTCAGTTAGTTTTTCATATTTACAAGTTTTTAATTTTAAAATAATTCAAGAAAATCATGTTTCAGACACCGGTTTCAATCTTTGACTGACATTTAAAAGGTTTTGTTTTTCTTTTGTTTTGTCCAGATCTGTGTAAAGATGAGGAGGATCTCAACGAGCCCAGCAAGCAGGTGGAGAACTCCAATTTAGATCAGGAAGAACCAGAACCAATGTACATAAAACAGGAAGCAGAACCTCTGCAGATAAAACAGGAACCAGAACCTCTGCAGATAAAACAGGAAGCAGAGGAACCAGAACCTCAAGAGCTCAAAGATGAAGAGAAGCAGCTCTGCATCAGTCAGGATGAAGAGCAACAAAATGAGAGATGTCAGAAAACCAAACAGAAAAGTGCAACTGACTGTTCAAACCAAAAATTATATTCTTGCGAAGTTTGTAATAAAATCTTTCCTCGAAAGAATTCTTTGCCTCGACACATGAGGATTCACACGGGAGAGAAACCTTTCACATGTCCAGTCTGTGAAAAAAGTTACAGATACAAGAAAGGTTTAATTTATCACTTAAAAATTTACAGAGGTCAAAAACCGTCCCCATGTTCAGTCTGTGGAAAGCAATACCATTTAAAGGACAGTTTAAAGAATCACATGAGGATTCACACGGATGAGAAGTCTTTTTCATGTGTGATCTGTGGAAAAAGTTTCCCTCTAAATTGTAATCTTTCTGCACACTTTAAAGTTCACAAAGGTCAGAAGTCTTTTTCTTGTGTGACTTGTGGAAAAACGTTTCAATGTCATTTACTTTGTCATATCAGAAGACACACAGGTGAGAAACCTTTCTCTTGTGTGACTTGTGGAAAAAGTTTCACTCGGAAAAGCACTTTAACTATTCATATGAGAGCGCACATGATGGCATGATGTCAACCTTAATGTATGCAATGTAATCACTGATGGGCTACAAATGAATTGTGCAAATACAAGCATTACGTTTTACTACCTTATATGAAACATGTACTCGAATGTAACCAGTTACTAAACAGTTCTGGTTCAGAGATACAGAAGCATCTCAAAGAAACCAGCATCAGATTTCTAAGAAAGTTCTCGGATCACAGCTGGGAGAAACAGGAAGTCTTTATTAGCTCCTCTAATCCACCAGATCTTTTAAATCTTTATAAATCTCATAAAGAGCCTCTGGAGTTTTCAGTCCTGAATCTGGACTGATGGTGACTCAGCCGTCCTTCTGTCAGACTGTCTCTGACGTACCGAACCCGTCCTAGAACCGGTCCGTCCTGAGGCTCTGGAACAACATCAAGACAGACAAATAATCACTGGACATAACAAAAGTATAGTTTCTCCAGCTATCTATCTATCTATCTATCTATCTATCTATCTATCTATCTAATCACCAAAATATGTTTGTAAATTAATTAAGCAAATTTGTCTTGTTTTATTGTTTTTAATTACTTTATTGCTGCTTGTTGTTGTTACTTCCTGTTACCATGGTGATGGTCGGTTCTATTTTTAGCAAAGTTCTTCCTTTGCTAAAAAAAGTTGTCAAAATCATGTAAACGCATCGGTGGTTTGTTACTAGAAAGAAGAGAAAATGACTTCATACTAAATAGTTTTCAGCCCCTCAGTTTTAACTGTTTCTTCTGCTTTATGATGCATTCAGGTTCTGTTTTGTAAATTGTTAATATCAGTAATTTTCTAGAAAACCTGATCAATTTACACCGTACATCTCAGATCAACATAAAGTGATTGAGAAACTTTTTAACCGATTCACCTGGGATTGGGTGGGTTTCTCCTTCCTGTGTGACGGTGACGGTGTAGGACACAACGCTGTCCACCGACCCTGCAGAAACAAACAATTCACTGTTACACAAAACGGATTAAACGATAAATGTGGGTCAAAGTTCAGATTCCGGTTGTGCAATGCAGCGAAGTCTGTTGTCGATTATTTTATGGTAAAGAAATTATTCCTCAACCGGAAAGTTTAAAGATGATCTTCAGAAACCAAATTAAAATTTAATTTAACTCAAACGGATAAAAACAGGAAAAGTTTCTGAGCCAAATCTAATTTAAGTCATTAAATAAAAAATAAGTAATTAAAGTTCATCTTTTATATTAAACATATTAAACTCTTAAATGAAGAAAAACTGATGACTAAAAAATGTTTCATTATAATTTATAGCAAATTTAGGTTTGCAGCACAATTTATAATTAATTATTGATGTTTTCAGTTCTTTATGCAGAATATAACACCTTGTTACCAGTTATCTGTTTTAAAAATGAGTTTATATATTTCAGGAAATAAAATTCAACAGGAAACAATCAACATCTTCAAATTACTTTGTTAATAACTATAGGTTATGGAGCTTTTTATTCTCATTTCATGCACATTCCTCCACGTTTAATGAGAAACACTCAAAACAAAAAATGTCTGTGTATTATAAAAGACACTGACCTTCGTGGTTTCTCCAGAAACAGATCAACGTCACGATCAACAGGAAAGAGCCGGCCGTGGCAGGAAGCAGGATGTGTGCGAGGGCAGCAGTAGGCGGTTGAAGTCTGCGCCCTTTAAGACAAAAACGGAGCTGGTGTAAAATTCTTGTTTATTAGAAAAGACACTGATGTTTGTGGTTTCTCCAGACGCAGAGCAACAGCATCATGTTCAGCAAAACGCCGAGCTCGGCAGGAAGCAGAAAGAGAGCGAGGCCAGCAGCAAACGTTTGAGGCCTGCATCCTTTCAGATGAAAGCATAGCAGGTTGACTGGCCTACATACAAACAATATGGGCAGAGTTAACTAGTTACATTTAGTCAGTTACATTTGCTTGAATCACTTTGTTTTTGAAAAAATGTACTTTTAGGAGTATTTTCACTGTGGCAGCTCTATATTAACTCTACATACTCGGTGGCGGCAAGTTATAAACTCAATAAAACCAGAACTGCTCTGAACTTTAGAAATTATCGCAACGCCTTCTGAAGAAAGACATTCAAATTTATACAGAATCAAATGGATTTTTATGGTTACGTCTCATTTAACTGAAGCCACTGGGGATCAATAAACAGGTAATTCAGTTTCCATTCAGTTCATTTAAACACAGAGAGACGACTTTAAAGTTAAAGTCATCTGAAGAGTCGCCAAAACAATTCAAATATAGAAATCAATTTGTTTCATATTTATTTTGGATTCACATCGTTTTAATCCAATAAAGCTACAAATGTAAGTAAGAAATATCATAAAACAAGGTAATGTTGGGTTAATTCTTTATAAAATGAACAGGCAGCTCTACAAAAATGTAAAAGTATAATAATTAATATTTTTGTCTCTTTCATAAATATGATAAATAAAACGTGAAGTGAAGCTTAAAGCTGCAATCAGACATAATGCCTGTTACTTTTGTTTGTTTTTTTATGATTTAAAACACTTTCAAATGTCACGTTGATGAAATATGCAATACAGATAAACTTGATTTATTGATTTATTGATGGATTGATAAGATCCTGTTAGGATTTCCTCACCTCTTACTGCCAGCCAGGTTTCTGCCGACTCTCCGACTCCAGAGGCGTTACATTTGTAGAATCCTTCATCAGATTTGGAAACGCTCCGGATGGTGATCCGTCCCGTAGAGCTGTTCCCGACCAGAACCCCGTTTCTATAGAAACGGGTTAGACTGGAGGATAATGGTGGCCTGAATCTGCAGCGAAGCGTCAGGGCTCCTCCTTCACTAACTGGACGTTCAGGTCGTTCCAGGATCAGTGGTTCATCTGAGAAACACAATGTTGAATATTTAACAACCAGATTCAAGTGAACAAACCATTTTTTACTCATGTTACACATGAACCTGTGATGTTTGAGCTGATTCTATCAGATTTAATCTCACAGATTAATAAACTTGGTTTTTTTCCTTTGATTTTCTCCTGAAACTCATCAGGATCAAAACTCCTCCGTAACGTCAATCAAAATCAATAAATCAATCAATAAATCCTTTCTTTTAAATTAAATACTTGCAAATAACAGCTGAGTTATATTTTTCAAATTACATGAAACATGAGGGAGAACATGTTAATCTGTTAATCTGTGTATTATAGATTTAATATTCTCTAGCATGACAGAGGATCAGGGCCAAGAAAATTACAATAAAATCACCAGAATAAAGTACAGATTTATTCTGGTAATTTTATGACTTTATTCTCACATTATTAGGATTTTATTCTCTTATTGTTTCAACTTTATCCTCATAATATTGTAATTTATTCTAACATGGCTTAATTCTGGTATTATTCTGACTTTATTTTTCATAATATTATAACTTTATTCTTTATTATTTGTATTTTTTTTCTTCGTATGGTCCTAATCCTCCATGTAGGCCTGTTCTCCTCATGCAAACATTTTTAGATATTTGTTGCCTTCAGTTTTGCTCTGATTCATGAGGAGAGACAGAAACATCAAGCTGAGAAAATCAAACTCTGATGTTTGATTTTAATATAAATGTTTCTGTCAATTAAACCTCAAATGTTTGACTTCATAAAGTTTTTATCTACATCCTGTTTGGTGTTTTTGGGTCTTTTCCTCTCTGCCGGACAGTCGTCTCTCCTCCCACTGCGTCAGTCTGAGTGTTATTATCCCACCTGTTACGCTGATGTTAACGGCGTCGCTGCGTTCGCCTGCTGCAGATTCACACCAGTAAACTCCAGAGTCGCTTTCATACAGCTCAGATGAGATGTACTCAGTTTCATCAATGTGAGTCGAATAAAAGGGACAGATGGCATTTATTTGATTTGATGTATTTCGTCTGACTCTAAACTCAGACGAGTTTCCCTCACAGCTCAGAGTCACAGACTCATACTGGAAGAACTGGGATCTGCTGGGAAAGAGTCTCAGGCAAACTGCAAAGAGGAGAAAATGATATTTAGAATCTGTTTATGGTTTATTTAAATCACAAAAATGACGTTAATCCCATTTAAATTATTGATCAGTTGAGGTTATTTAGTTAAGACAGAATCACATTGACTTGTTTTCTCAGCTGCTTTGCTGTTGAGCAACTAAAGAAGTTGATGCAACTCAGAGTCGGTTACTGTTGCTCATCATAAATAATCGATCCGACCTGATTAATCTATAGCGATCAATGAGCAGGAAATGATCTGATCTGGAGGAGCAGTAAAACTTTTCCCCACAATAAAGTAATTATTGAGTAGAACATGGTTTTATGAAAAACATTCCAGTTTTTGTTGTATTTTAGTGACGGTGAGGTTAGAGCTTGACTTCAGAGAAATGTTTTACTGAAGTTTCTTCTGGATGAAAAAGAAAAAAAATAAATCTAAACCTGAAAAGTGAGTAAGAATCAATAAAACACAAGACGGTTCAGAAATAAACCATATTGTAACGTTAAAGAGTCTGTAAAGTAAATTAAAGCTGATTATTACTCACCAGCGACGGCACAGAGAGCCGTTATCTCCATCCTGAGCTGCTGAACCAACAGACTGACGGTTTGTTCATCTCAGCTCTGGTTTTGTGTCAAACGAGCCGCAGCTTCCTGCCAGAAAGATCTCCAGGTTCAAAGGTGTGAAACTCAGTGTGGGTCAAACACTTTGGCCCACTGGAGTCTGCAGGAATCAGTGGAAAGTCGTCATCAGTCTAACCACTGGTGCAGTTTGCAGCTGCAGGAAATATCAGATGAAATTAAAGGAGCATTCCCAAACTTCATCAGTCTGAGCCCAACCAGACGTCATGAAGAGATGACAGCTGCTGAGACGCCTGAAAACATTGGCAACAGTTCATCATTTCCCTCTATTAATTGTATTATTTATTCCTCCAGTTTCCATGGTGACCATTAAATACTTTCCTCTGTTTCAGATTTCACTCCATAAAGATCCAAAACGGCGTCTCTCAACTCTATCTGATGCTCCATCAGATAAAGACACTTGTTGATTCACACTGATACAGAAACAGCAGTTTGTCCTCAACACTGCTGAGCTCCATTAAACCAGCATTATATGGTGCTACTACGCCCTCTGGTGGAGAAAAGCAATCACAACAACATAATCAGAAATTGTTTCTAAACAATTTCTGATTATTAGCAAACTGTGTTTTGATGAAAGATTAAAAAATAAACTTTTGATATTGAAATTGAGAAATTCTGATGTATTTTTTATCTGTAAATGGTTTGGCTTCTTCTTCTTGTTTTTGGATATTAATGTTTTTTTTAGGTGTTGAACCTTCGTTGGATCAGAACCAACACTGTTCAGGACAAGTAGTCTGAGTGTCTCCTGATGAAAGCTGTAGACAGAGAGAGAAGAGACCAAAGCACAGAAACATTTTCATCTTAAGACATTTTTGCTTTCAGTTTTGTTTTTCATGATTTAGTTTTCACAAGCTGTGGTTGTGCATGTTGCAACAGGACACAAAGGAGGAGAATAACGCTCTGTTCTTCTGGCTCAGCTCTCAAACACAACAGCGAATGTGTTGTGACTAATCCTGCATTGTACTAAGGTCCAAAAGCCAAAAGTCCCAGATTAGAGAGCCTCAGGAGGAAGTGTTCAAATTTAGTTTTGAAAACTGTTTCACTCCTTCACCAAACGAGGAAGCAGAGAAGAGCAAAGACGAGCCGATTTCTGGATTTAACTCTGATTTTAAATCTTCTGATGCTTCAGTTTACAATCAGAAGCTTTAATTTAGGAGTTTTCAGCGAAATGAAGATTCAAATGGCTTCAGTGGAGATGCTGAGAATGGAAATGATTCATATTCACTGATAATGACAATCTGCTGACATAACATCTATTTAGATCTAATCTGCAGCATCTAGAAGCAGATTGACTGTAGAGAGACCTTTAGGTCTGATGTAAAACTGAATCTTTACTCTGAAGACGTCTTTCATCCTTTAGTTTAGTTTTTTTCAAAATGACAAACTTTCTTACTGCAAGTTAATAAAGCAGAATCAGGACAAATGCCAGAACCAGCATTGAAAGGTATCAACATGTCATGACTTGTTTTAGTAATGCCAGTTTCCCTCGTACAGATCAGGACAAACAGATAAAACAGCAGCTGTACAGACATTTCCATTATGAGGGTTTAACTGAACATTGTTCTGTGTTTTTCCCTGATTAAAATATCATATTACATCTTTTTATGATTATTTTGACAAACTTCTTCAATCAAACACCATTTATTCCCATAATCAGCACAAGCTCACGATCAGAACTCCACAAATTTGCTCAAAATATTTTATCAAGTTAATACCACATTGTAAAAACACTTTCCTACAACAAATATTACAAAAATCACTTATTTCTTAGACAAGCCTGGTATCAGAACAATAAATGTTCTGCTGATCTTCCTGCTGTCAGATCATTAAATATGAACAAATGAAAAGTCGACCATTAAGAGCAGAAATCGTCTCTATTCAGCTCCTCTGCAATTTCTGCACTAAAGTCAACATTACATCCCTCCTCTCTCAGGACAGAGGTCTCACTCTGTCTGAGTTTCTGCTCCAGACAGTTTCCTTCATTTCATTCTGAAGGATTTATTGCTGATGGAGATTCAGCAGAAAATAATCGTCCTCTAAACCTTTACATGGTTTCTGGATGCTGTTCGTTGTCCACTAATATCCTCCACTGAAGGTTTATCAGTTCTGAGTCACTGTGTTTAATTTCTGCCATCTGGTCTTTAATCATGTTCACCTTTGACCTTGTGTGGTTCATATCTGCAGGTTTATCACTGTGTAAAATTCACTTGGACTGAAAATGTCTAGAATTGTGTAAATTGTATGAATGAGCCTGGCGCATCTGGAGGAGAAGAACACCCACGTGCGGATGTTGTTCCTGGACTTTAGCTCAGCGTTCAACACGATCATTCCCCAAGACCTGGTGGGCAAACTGGGCCTCTTAGGAATTAACACCCCCCTCTGCAACTGGCTGCTGGACTTCCTCACTGACAGAACCCAGGCTGTCAAAATGGAGAACAACACCTCCGATGTCATCACCCTGAACACTGGCATCCCTCAGGGCTGTGTTCTGAGCCCCCTGCTGTTCACCCTGATGACCCATGACTGTCATCCACACTTCAGATCCAACCACATCCTGAAGTACGCGGACGACACCACAGTGGTGGGCCTCATCCGGGACAACAACGAGACGGCCTATAGGGAGGAGGTGCGGCATCTAGTGGACTGGTGCAGAGGAAACAACCTGATCCTGAATGTCAACAAGACCAAGGAGATCATCATAGACTTCAGGAAATCCAGACCCACCCACACACCACTCCTCATCAATGACTCAGCTGTGGAGATCGTCAGCAGCACCAAGTTCCTGGGGGTGCACATCAACGAAAAACCTCAGCTGGTCTCCTCACATCTCCTCACTGGTGAAGAAGGGCCAGCAGCGCATGCACTTCCTGCGCCGGATGAAGAGAGCATCCCTTCCGCCTCCCATCCTTCAGACCTTCTACAGAGGGACCATCGAGAGCCTACTGACCAGCTACATCTCCATCTGGTCTGGGAGCTGCAGGGCCTCTGACTGGAAGTCTCTACAGAGGGTGGTGAGGACAGGGGAGAAGATCACGGGGGCTCTGCTTCCCTGCATCAAGGACATCGCAGAGAGGCGCTGCCTATCCCGCGCTCACCAGATCCTCTCTGACCCCACCCACCCCAACCATGGACTGTTTTCCCCTCTGGCGTCTGGCAGAAGGTTCCGAAGCATCTTGTGCAGAACAACCAGACTACTGAACAGTTTCTTCCCCCGGGCCATCAGACTGCTTAACGCCACATAACACCCCTTCACACACACACACACACACACACACACACACACACACACACACACACGCACACACACACACACACACACACACTCACAAACCAAACCACCCCCCCATGGACGTGGTCAACACACGCACTTTTAGCTTTGTTTACAATACTGAACTTGTGGATTCTATAGCACCTTATTATTATTCTCAGCTCTTATATATTTTCAGCCATATTGTATTTATTGTGTAGTGTAAGGTTTTAGCTCTGTTGCACTTGTAGCCAAGTAACGACATTTCGTTGTCAAGATTCACCTTGTGTTCTCTTTGTACAATGACAATAAAGGAAGTCTAAGTCTAAGTCTAAACTTATTGATCAATGTGGAAGAAATCTGTCAATAGTTATAAGCATAATGAATGATATGATGTTTAGATGAACTGTTCATAAAGTCAGTTTGAAATTTTCTGTCAAGTTAAGACACGTTGTTAAAGGTGGAGCTTGTTTTGAACTCAGAGAGGTTTTGTAGTTTCTGATGCATGTTGGAACCTGCTGAGGCTGGAAAGACGTTGCAGAAGCAAATGATACTGAACAGAACAGACAGAACAGAGCTGAGAGTCTGAGAGACGCCTGGATTCTCCTGGACTGCAGACGTGGATCAGGAACACGGTTGGATTTTATGTTGTGATGGATCTTATGAGTAAGTTTATCATATTTATTTCCAGTTTTTAATATTCTATGTAACATGACAGAATATTAAAGTCATTGATTCCTTAGTCATTTGATTAAGGAATCAAAGGGAAACATTTTATGTCAGAAAATGTTTATGTTTTGTTTGTAATAAATATGTGAAATTAATCTACATGTTTCTGGGTTATATATTAAAAATATAATCCTCTATTTCCATATTTTTATTTTTATTGATCTATAATGTCTATATTTACCATTTACTTTTATTGATAAAATCTCTAATTTGTTTTATTTTTTTGAGTTACAGTTGTTCCTTGTACTGATGTTCTGCTGCCTCTCCTCCTCTTCCTCTCTCAGGATGAAGATGATCTCCAGCATCCTGCTGCTCCTCATCCTCAGCTCATGTCTCTGTGGTCAGTCTCCATCTTGTCTTTGTGACAGAAAGCTCTCTAGATGGAGCTGAAAGACTCCCCATGTTCCAGTTCTCAGTGTGTCTGCTCCTCTCTTTCCCTCTCTGTCTCCTCAGCAGCAACATTTGTAGTGAATGTGACACAGAGCAGCTATCAGGCAGAGGAGAAGCAGAGCATCACTCTGGAGTGGAGCTTCACCTCCAAGACTCAGGGAACCTAGAACAATCTGTTCATCTACTGTGAAGCGAACACGGATCATGGAGTCTTGGTTCTCTATCAGGTCCATGAAGGTGTTGAGATTCCAGAGTCTCAGGATGATCAGTTTTCAGGACGAGTCCAGAGCGACAAAGACGTCCTCAGAGAAGGACGAATCAGACTCCATGTGTCCAGACTGAGGACTGAAGACTCTGGTCTGTATCTGTGTGACGTGAAAACTGAAGATGGATTCAACTCTGGAAGATGTCGACTCAACGTTTCTGGTGAGAAGAAATATTTTACTCAGATAAAATCCTGAGTTGTTGAGTTTCTTCATCTTCTCCATGAATCCTCCTGGATCTCAGTTTCCATCAAATATTAATAAATATTTCTGATTTCTCTCCCAGCAGCTGCTGATCAGATCCAAACTCAGAGACCAACTTTGACTCCAGAACCAGAGAGACGAGGAAGGAACATCATCATCATCAGTGTGGTACTGACAGCAGCTCTGATGGTTCTAATAATAATGTGGATTATTTTGTTTTGGATGAAAAGAAAGAATAATTTAACAAGTGTAGATGAAACCAACAATACAGATAACGAGGTTGTTAACGATAGTTTAATTTAAAACAAAATTTTTACACCACAGAAATATGAGATTTATTTCCATTTATTCTGATCAACATATTGGATCATCAATGAATGTTTGTAATAATGACGACTTTGAGTCATTTATTGTTGTTGTTTTAGAAATTTTAAATAATTTCTAAAGGTTTCTGGACTCAGTAAGAAGTATTGACCAATTATTGTGTCTGATAGCTGATCAATAATTAAGACTGAACCATTGATCAGACATTGGTTCATTGATCATCAGCCATTTTGGGGTTTTTTACACCATCACTGTGACCAAAGTGATGAATTTGTTATGTTTACATTAATGTTTTTTTAAATCCTCCTATTGTTGAATTATTTAGATATTATGTGTTTATTTTCACATATATTTTTAATAAATAATTTTATAAATATGTTATGAAACTAAACATCTAAAGATTTTGAAGAGTTTGTTATAAAAATAAACTTTTCCCTATTTTTAGGTGAAATCAAAGGATTAACTTTAAAGGGAATATTTTTATACATTAAATTTATTTTAGAAATTAACACAAAACATTGACATAAAAGTGTTTTGTTTCCTTTAACAAGAATATTTACTATCAGTATTATTTTGTTGTTTCTTTGTTGAAACGTTATAAATATGAAAGTTTGCATTACGAAACTGTTACGTCTTCAACAAGTTCAAAGTTTTTTATTTAAACTTAATGTTTCAACTCAAAGTGTTTTATGAGTTTATATTTTTGATCAAATGTATTTTTGTGACTCTGTGCATGGTTGTGGTTTTATATCATGTAATGTGTGAGATTGTGTTACTATGAGCTGCTGAACTGAATTTATCTTTAGGGATAAATAAAATATTGTAAAGTGCAGAAGCTGAAGTTTTATAAATATAACTGTGATTTAAAGAAGATTTAATAGTACAGTAAAATAATAACCTGTCTGTGTTTTTGTTCTGCTGCAGGAAGATAAAATCTAATAAATCCTCTTGTTGTCATAGAAACTCTCTGGTCTTTATGTGAGCCACTTTCTGCAGATGAAAAATTATTTATTAAAGTTATTTAAGCTCATTTTAACTGTAGAAAATGAAAACATTTTAGAAAATTACTTTAACTCATTGGTTTTTACAAACTGCAGAAACATAAACGGTTTTGCTTTAAAATGTTCAGCAATAAGAAACATTGAAAACTGAAAAAGCTTTAATTGTATTTCACTGAAAATCAAATGTATTGAAAGTATAAAATCTGATAACGACTGAGTTTTCTCATTATTCTAGTTTAACAAACTAATTAAAAGTCTTTGATCACATGACAGTGAAGGTGTTTTTATTTGATCTGCAACACGTTTCATGGAAATTCCCCATGTCCCCTCGGGGGCTCCGTATATTATGTGCATTACATGTGTTATTTAATGGAGTGAGCTGAAGTGGCGCTGAAGGTTTGAAGCCTTAAAATGCGACAAGGACACCTGACATATAAGGCAGAATGGCTTTCCACTACGTTCAACAAAAAAATAGCAATTCTCCCGCCCTTCATATTTTCGTTTTCCTGTGCATTTTGTCTCTGCCATTTTGAGCGCGAAAGGTTTACTCAAATAATTTTACTGAAAAATTGCGCACATGCGCATTTGACGAAAATACCGTATTGAACTCAAGCGAAGTGAAACTTGGACGTTATAGCGACCCTACAGTATGTGCTAAATCATAGGTATCAAACTCTGGCCCGCGGGCCAAATTTGGCCCGCAGTGTAATTATATTTGGCCCGCGAGGCTATACCAAATGACTACGCGAGCTGGCCCACCGGTATGATACAGCGCATTCATTCATCGCTAATACTACAAATCCCATAATGCCTTGCTGTTGTTTTGGCGCGTCAATCAGGACGGGTCCCAGAAACGCCCTCTCCTCTGTGACAGTAGTTATAGCGATCTCAAGCTACAACTGTCACTGTAAAACCTCAAAGAAAGGCAGACAACAGGAGCTTTCTGGACAGGTGGGAGACAGAATATCTGTTTACATATGTAAAAGACAGACCTGTTTGTCTTTTACATATGTAAACAGATATTTTGATATTAAAAGGTTCATTTGTTCAATGCTGGCCCGCGACTTTGTTCAAGTTTTACATTTTGGCCCAATGTGTATTGGAGTTTGACACCCCTGTGCTAAATGTTACTGGATGTTACGCTGTTTAAGATATTTAAATTAGAGTGTATGATTTCCCATTGTCCGCGAATGCATCAGGATGGATGAGAGAGCGAGGGGCGGGGGAGTGAGAGTGAGGGGTGAGCGGAGGTTTGTGTGAGAGCAGAATGACTGGAAAGAGTAAAGGCTGCAAGAGAAACAAAGACTGTTTTTTTGTTTGTGTTGTTTTGGCGTGGTTACGGCCAGCAGTAATGGCTGCTGTTGTCAATAAATGACAGATCATTTGACTACTTCTCGTCATTATTGCACGTCTGGCAGAATGTGACTATATGAACGTAAGAGCCGCATGCGGCGAGTGTCAACAGTCAAGACAGAACAAGTTTGACTTGTTGGGAATGATTGAAACACCTTGAACTGCAAGTTGTTATGGACTATAAAAGTCCTGAAGTGATTAAACAGTTATTGGTTGATCAGCTGTTCCACCTGTTTTACCAAGCTGAAGCAAAAAAAAACAAACAAAAAACAAATAAATAAATAAAAAATGTTCACTGCAAACTGAGCATCTGCACGTTGTAGCATGAAATTAATCTTCTGTTAAATAAATTCTATGGATTCCATGGCAGAGCATCTAAAGCAAGTGGCGACTGTGAGGTTAGATTCTTACTCAACATCAGAGTTTGACAGAGAAGAACATCCAAGAGTCTGATTGAACTAGAGTTTAGACTGTATTATGCATCTGAGGTTACTGATTTAGGAAGACGATGAGTTTTAAAAAGAGAATATTCATGTTTTTCTGCTTTGCTGTTCCTCGTAGAACAACAATCTGCTATTCTGAAGCAAATACTCTGAATTGTGATAAGAAATACTGAAAATGTTCTAATTTTTGCTCTTGAAATCTTTTAAAGAAGCTCTGATGTTTGTCTTTCTTTCTTCAAACTTTGTGTCATATTTGGTTATAAAAATGAATTTTCATCTTTTTAATTTATATATTGGATCATCATTTGCATGATCCAAATTAATATTTTGTTTTGTCTGATAAATTCAAATTGGATGATGTCAGCACTAAAATTGTTTCTTTTACACGTTTTTCTGTTGTTGATTCAACCAAAAACAACAGATTTGTTTTTACCAGTAGCAGAGAAAGTTACAGATTTTCTGTCTGTCTGAATCTAAATGTTAAAATTCATTATTAATGCATTAATGCATTTTGTTACTCAGCATAAATCACTTTATCAGATGATGTTCATAATGTTTAATGTTGTAAATTAATCCTAATTTGTTCTCAGACCTTTTTGTCAAAATGTTTTCATATTGTTAATGTTTCCAGAACTGTAATTAAATATTCTAATGCAAACATTTTGTTTTTCTGAAGATCTACTGATTAAATTAATAAGTTAATGAGAAACTAAATAAAAAATATATCAAAAAACTTCAACAATAAACTCTAAACCTGAAACTAGGAGCCAGTTAGATTGTTAACTTCTGAATGAAAGTGTAGCTTCATTCAGAAATGAAACTACATTTAACTTTATTGCAACTTTATTCACAGGTGGAGCCACAAGAAATGCAACAAGTTTTGAAAAGTTTTTTTCCTCTTTATGCGATGATCACATGACCTCCATGCAGGCCTTCATATAATGAATAAGACATTCAAGAGTAATAAACAAAACAACAGAAACAACAGATAAATAAATGATACAGTCTTTATAAACAATTGATCCACATGAGCAGGAAGGAGATAAAAATCATAAACTGATTATCACCAACATATCAGCCTGAGCTCCTCTTGGAAAAGCCAAGAGTTTTATAGCAAACTGGTTAAAAGGCCTTTTGTTGTTTTATGTTTTATTAAAGTTTTGAGCTGAATCAGCCTCACAGTCGACAAAATCACCTCAGATTCAGATTAAAAAAGATTCAAATATAAATTCAAAATTACTTTATTGGTCCCAAAGGGAAATTAAACAGATAAAATAAATGAAGATACTATAAACTTTCTCATCAAAATGTCCACCATGATCTTCACCCATCAGAGAAACCAGCTCTATTCTGCTGGTGAACACTGTGATTATATTTGCCTTTAGTTTTCTTTTTATAGACATGCTTATGGAAAATAATGTGTTTGATCAATACAGACTGCATTAGAGGTTTGTCATGACATGAATTCATTTGACTCATTTCTTTCTGTGCCGGTTCTGAAGCTGCGACTCAGTTTTAAGGTTTTCATCCTTTCACTGTGAGACTCAGTGTTTCTGTTCTTCAACGCTGCCTGCAGGCTGTTGGTGTTTCCAGCACTAACACACTTCTGCAGTGTTACTGCTGGAACCTAAACTTGTTCTGCTTTACAGAGTCAGAGTCAGAATCTCTTGTCTGACTGGAATGTCAGGCACAAAGCCAGAGTCAGACTTCGTAACAGGAACCGGTTTTCAGTAGAGTCTCATTCGTTCACACAGCAAATGTGCATGAATGAGACTTTGTACTGAAAACTGGTTCCAGTTTCCTCCTTAACAATTCAGCTCACTTGAATTCAGCCTTCTCTCTTCTTTCTCTTCTGGTCTCTAATTACTCGTCATTTCTTTCTTTTTGGACTCTGGTTTCCTCTGCCCAGCCAGCCTGACCTTTGACCTGCCTGAGCCTGGAGTTGCTGCTGATCTGCAGCTGGTCGTCTGAATATCTGGTTCTTGGTTCTGATCCAGAACCTGAGGATCATGTTACCTGATCTGAATTCAGCCTGAAGTGAAGATCAGAGAGTGAAGCATCAGGATGAAGCTGCTGATCAGATCATCATAGTCCTTTTGTTCTTAGCTCACCATCTTCAGGTCCGGGTGAGGATCTGATCCATCGGAAAAATAAAAACCCGACCTTCTCAGAGAGAGTGGGGCGTACTTAGCCACAGTCAGCTGGGACAGAATCCAGTGTGACGGTCCACGTAAGCCGTGCCAATAATAGACCTTTTTCACGCTTCCGGGTTTTAAAGCCGATGTTGGGTTGGACAACTTCTGGTGGCTATAGCATTAAAAGGCCAGGAAAATGGCTCAGTCTCGGCGCAGTTGTTTTTGTTCAGTCCCTGGTTGTTCATATATTGTTCATATATAGGGCAGATATGGCAAGAAAACAGCCATATCTGTCCTATCATGCGTTCCCGACGGACCCGGACCAACGGAGGCAGTGGATCCAGGCGATCCGAAGAGATGAAGGTCCCGACTTTTGCATAAAGACTGGGAGCACTTTCGTATGTAGCCGCCAGTTCACACCGGAGGATTTTATTAGCGGATCCACCAGCCGCCTTAGAAGTGGAGCTGCTCCTTCCCTGTTTGCCTGGAATAACTTCACTGCACCGGCAATGAGAGAGTCTGCTTTCCAGAGGGCTAAGAAACGGCAGTTTGTCCTCTCAGCAAAGCTAGCAGGCTAAAGATGCTACTGCGGACCATGATTATATGGGACACCCACCCGAGGTAAACGTCTAATTAAGATAATACATTTGACGTGGGAAAATATCTATATTTCCCATGTAAGATAATTTCAGTGAAATATAACTGTTACTATAATAGTATTATTATTATGACCACATAATTATAAAATTCTGTGGTTATGTATTTTGTGGAGAGATTATGCTGTTCTTCACAAACTGTACTGGCAAATACATTTCAAAATGTAATCAGAATATAATTGAAAAGTTTAAATTATGTTTGTCTCCAATATTCCACGTAATTTAGCAAACTAAGTTAAGCTTCATTCCAATGTTTGTGTTGTTCATATACTGTAGCTAGCGGTTAGCTCGCTAAGCTACGTATTTTCTTAACTTGATAGCGGTGGATATATTTTTGTGGAAGAACTTGTATCCTTTCACACGTTTGTTGGTGGATGAATTAGCTGCTGCGATTCCCTCCGCATCAGCAAAAGAAAGGGCTGGCAAATTAAGTAAGGACGATGAAAAGGACCGGAGGAGGAGAGCCATTATTCAGAGTACTTGAATTACAGTCACCAAAACAGGAAGGGCCGCAGCCCTTTCAGATACTACTTCCGGTTGCCGTGAAAAAGGTCTATTCAAGCAATCAAATCAGTGTATTCCAAAAGTTTGGGCGCGTTTGTGCCGAAGACGCCAACAGCAAACCACAATCACAATGAAACAGCTGAGAATGTTTAAACTGCGCGCTGGAGGCGGGCTTTAAATAAGCTGGAGAGTTTGGGACAACACAGGAAGTGGGCCCGCAAAAATAAAAGTCTTTAATTGCGGGTTACACTGTCAATAAACACATTTCATTAAAGGAAACATTTCTACATCTGTGTTTTCACATCAGAGCTGAATAAAGACAGAAAGGAGGAGAAATATTCACTTTCACTGCTGAACAGCTTTTATTCAGAGCTTAGAGCGCCACCATGTGGACAAAACACACATTGCAGCTGATCGCTGCTGAGGTAACATCATTTTACTTCCTGCTTGGATCTTCATGGATTTGACTCATTCTGGTGAATATTATTATTATTATTTTTATTAAAGTTCTTCTAGTAGCTCCAACAACATCTGGGTCCAGATGTTCTGGACCAGTTCCTGATCAAAGCTCCAGTTTAACCAGCTGATCAGAACCAGTTGATCTGGAGCTAAATGTTGATCATCTGACGGTTTAATGAGACGCTGCAGATAAAATAAATATAATAAAATAATGAAATTTATTCTGTTAAAATGGAATTAGAGTCCTGACAGCATCGTGATATAAAAACTGATTTATTCACATTTTAACACCAGAAACAGAAAACAAAGCAGAAAAACTGATCCGAGTAACAAAACCTCTGAGCTGTTCAGCTTTAATACCTGGATGGTTCTGATCCACAGAACCTTTTGGAGCTGAAAACTGAGAAAACGACTCACTGGCAGCTTTTCAGTGAGATTCATGTTGATTCATTTGAAATGACTGAATGTTTTCTCAATCAGAAAGGAGAAGCAAAAGCTGACGAGGTGGAGCAGCAGAGCCTGATGACGTCATCCAGTGAACCATTTTCTCTGCTGTCTGATATCTGAGCTGTTTGCTTGTCATCCAGCCATGATTTGGTCAAACAGCAACAGCTTTCAGTCAGAGGCTTCTTCAGATTTAGTCCAACACAGACTGCTACTGGAGCTTCTTCCTGCCCACAGGATCATCATCCATATCAACCCTTTGAACGGAGAGGCAGGAAAAGTTTGACCACCAGAGCTGCTGCTGTCAGACCTTGGGGGAGGTCATAAATTCTGGTCTAGGAGGGTCTGCAGGAGACACCTGGTACGGCAAGACCCAGTTTGACAATCCATATATCTGCCTGTGTGGCTCTTTAGCAGGAGGTAATAAAATTAACATTGGAACAGCCCTGCAAGGAGAAGGCACACCTTCTAATGCATATATTTAAATGAGGGGAATACACATTCTTATAAAATGGTTTGTTTTACAGAAGAAGTTTGAATCTATTTGTGCTGAGGGAGAGATTTCCAAAATGCATTTTGTTTATTTTCTGTTTTCCTTTCGACTCAGGTAATTCTGTTTGTCATGTGTTGGACTTTTTGATAATCTGGGTGTAATGCTGTTGTAACATTCTGTATTGCATTGAATTCTTTGGATAAAACTCTGGAAATATCTGAAGTCAGCGGTCTATGATTGTTCTCTGAAACTCCACTGTACACGCAGAGTTCCTGGAACCCAGAAAATCAGAGGAAAGTAACGAGCAAGTAAATATAAGTAGATTTACTCCTCTGATTTTCAACAATATACAGTATATGTGATTAATTAAAATGTGCGACTGCCACCTGGTGGCCATAAATAATACAGCTTAGGTCAAAGGTCAGACTGAGTTGTTATAAGTCCAGAGAGAGAGAGAGAGCCAGAAGAGGAGCTTGAAGTCCTGATTATAAAAATAAGTTTATTAATATATTTCTTTTAAATAAACAACATTGCAAACAACTTTGGAAAACAACTTCAGTCGTTCAGTTCTATACTCCCCTTCCTCATTTCACGTCACGACGCCTCGAATGATTAAATGACGCCGTTGCAAAAAGTCAATAATTTGGGTCAAATTTGGTAATTTGGATCTGATCGTTTCCATAGCAACAAGCAGAAACAAGACATTCCCCCAGTGACCTCATTGTAGTTATGACCTCATCTATGACATGCGGTTCTAGATCAAAGAGCATCTGAGGTTATGAATGCATGTGTTTCAAGATATCAGTTCATATCCAAGCAGCTCTTCGGACTTCACCATTGTTTTTCACCAGGATTTTAAGGATGTCAGATTTGTTTGTTGGAATGTTTTTTCCCATCGGCTTTGGCCTGGGCTATGCAGTTACAACAGGGATGAAAAAGGTTTTTGATACACTGCTCCCTGGAAAAGATTTTGAACCAAGCAGTGCTCAGGAAGGGAGCACTGCCATGGAATATGATGCATTTGACCAATTTCTTTTTAAGCCATCACCAGTTGAGAAGCAAACCTCCCCAGCTGGGGAGGTTTGCTCAACCTATGATGTTTTTGATTCTTACCTTTTTGACCCAGCCCCAGTTGAGAATGATGTTTTTGACAATGATGTTTTTGATTGCTATGCTTCTGATCTGTCCCCAGCTGGGGAGGTTTGCCAGTTCTGGAGTGCAAGTTCTGGTTCAAAGAAGACATCCAACGAAGAGAGTTCCAACAAAGACAGCTGTGTTCAGATTGAAGTGGTAGAGACTGATTTTGCTCATCTCCCCAAAGATCCAACTTCTGCGGCTGCAGAAGTTTCTTTTAAAATGGCAAGTTTTGATTTGAAAGAAAGTCCCCGTGATGATACCATTGTCCTTGAGAATGATGTACCCATTCCCTCAATACAAACCACAGATATCAAGAACCCAGTGAGCAAAAATGAAGAAAGTGACATTTACCATTTCTATACATTTTCAAACCCTGCCAAAAATGATTGGATTAATGCCAGTTTGCAAGCCATATTGAATTTAAATTTGACCAGAAAGTGCCTTTTTCAGAATCCCCAAAAGTTTTTAGAATCAGCATCAGCGACACCATTGTGCGCCAACCTCATCTACACAGCAGTTTACAATCCGGGGAAACATTTTTCCCCACTGCAAATGTCCCGAGTTCAGGTGGAACTTAGAGGAAGTGAACTGTCGACAGACATAGGAAAGGACTACCAGACTTCATATCTACTAGAAGCTGTTTTAGATTGGCTAAATTCAACTGACCGAAACATGGACATCCTAATGAACAGCGAGAAGACCTGCACAAAGTGTAAGCCAGATTTGATCGGCCTTCTGAACAGCAGCCCTCTTGTGCTTCTGCCTGCAATGCATTATAAAAACATCTCTTCTCTGTTAAGGTGCTGGTTGGATAAAAGTCGGGAAGTTCACTGTTCGGCCTGCAAGTCAGTTTTCAAAAGGAAACACTTCCTGAGTCAGAATGAAGTAATAGTCCTCTTCCTGCATCGGTCGGCCAGGTGTTGGAGTCAGACCGTGATTCCAAATCCAACACTTGATGTGCCGGGAAAAAACGGAAATGAGAAATACCATCTTTCCTCCATAATCTGCCGTGATCCTGAGCTCGTACACTTTTATACCTACCTGATCCGTGGACAACAAATATTTAAGGCTGATGACAACCGAGTTATAACTGCAGGTGGCAACTGGGAGGACGACGTTAATAAAAAGGGATTTGTCTTCATATACGAGAAGAAAACATTAAGTGCGCCATCTTTCCCTGCTCCCCCTCTCCAGGCCAGTTATTTATGGGAGCCACAATCAGTAAACTATGTTTCTGAAAATACAACAGAAACTGTTGTTGAGGCAGGAGACACTGTCATGAACGAGCTAGAAAATAATACATATATATGGGATTATATATATCGGAATATTTGTAGATGGGTGCCACTGTTGTTTATCTTGTGTTTACTTTTCATTCTTGTCGTTATTTTTTGCTTTTGAGATTTATTTATGTTTTTTTTTTTCTCGTTTCAGTTTGTGGAGTTACTTTTGTGTCGGCAGCATCATGCCAAACATTGGATGCTTAACTGTAACTTTAATTTAAACATATTTACCAGTAGTAGTTAAATTTCTTGTTTCAGTTTAAAACTACTTTATTGATCGCAAAGAAAATATTATGTTCATCAAGATTCTTCAAAGAGCCATTGAAGACAGGACAATTGGATGAAGAGGATGGACAATTTTCTTGATCCTATGAAGAATCCTTCTCTGCATGATGATCTCCAGAGGTTTCCCAGAACCAGAACAGAACCAGAACAGAACCAGTCTTCTTTACCAGTCTGTAAAGACAGTTTTTAGTCCACTGTGTGGTCCAGATGAACACCGAGGTGTTTATATCCCTCAACCACGTCCACTTCTTCTCCCATGATGGAAACAATTAATAAAAAATAAATTAATAATTGATCTAATCTTACTGATTTACTCCAGAGATCTCTGAATTTTGAAGATGTTTGGACTTAAAATGTCAACAAATCAATAAATCTGTTTTATTTGATCAAATGTGAATTTTAATCTGTTTGAGGTTCTTCTGTTTAAAGAAAGTTTCAGAAAAACAAATTTATGTCTGGATGTTGAAAATTAAAGATCTAAACAGATTTTCGTTCTAAATTAAAGTCAAACTTGGTAAACAATGGTGTTTGTTCTTTATGCAGATTAAATACATTTTCTTTCTTAATCCAGATGCAGGCCCGTGCAGAGGGGGGGGCTTTGGGGGCTTGAGCACCTGCCCCTTTTGCTATATGGCCCCAAGTGCCCTTTGGGTTTTATTTATTTATTTATTTTTTATTTCTATTTATTTTATTACACATGTACTACAATTATTATTATTATTATTATTATTATTATTATTATTATTATTATTATTATCCATCCATCCATTTTCCGTCACCCTTCTCCCTAACGGGGTCGGGAGTTGCTGGTTCCTCTCCAGCTGCGTTCCGGGTGAGAGGCGGGGTTCACCTTGGACAGGTCGCCAGTCTGTCGCAGGGCATATTATTATTATTATTATCATTATTATTATTACTATTATTATTATTATTATTATTACTTTGCAAGAAAAACAACACAATAAGCCCTCCGGTCACATTGTTACCTTTGACCTTTAGCCCGTGACGCACTTGCCTCTCGCACGGTGAGTTAAGGCGGCTAACTGCGGAGCTCGAATGTTCCAGATTACAATTTTGGTGAAAAAACTGGAGTCGGCTTGCTATTGTCAGATAACGGAAAACGTTAAATGTTGCATCGTTTCTCCTTCAGCACGGAGTCGCGGTTTAAGCAGAAATGAAATATAAGAAGAGGAAAATATAGTTCCGCTCTCTAAATCCGCCTTTCTCTGAATATCTACTGAGCGGGAGGAAACGCCAGGTGAGGAAAAGCTGTTCTTATCTATCGATCCAGTGTTTTTATCATACAGACATTACGCTGTTGTTGTTGTGCTATGAGCTAGCTGCTAGCTAGTGACTTTGCTAGCAAAGCAAGATAACTAAAAAGTTTCCCTGTATTGTTAATGACAGCAGTCATTCTGCAGTATTACTGATGCAATAGCGGCACATCGCCCGTCCAAAACCAGAATCATCTCCATCATGGATATATGTCCGATTTTCTCCTTTTCTTTGGTGAATGTGTAACCAAAGAATAGAATTCACTCGGGTTCAGATAGCAGTTTACTATCAACCAGTTAGATTTATTACAGATTACTGGACTGAAACACATTCAACCTCGTCTTAACTCCTTCTGAGTTTACCTCACAAGCCAACAAAATAAACAACATTCACTCCAAACATGAGTGAAACACTCTCATTGTCCTTGGTAAAAGAAAATAAAAGAAGCTGGCCAGCAAAACAAAAGAAAAAAAATGTTCATATAGAGCTCTATATGTGTGTGATTCATACGCCAAGATGGATGCCAGAGGTGGTCCTGACTGGGATGGCGACCCAGAATGAAGATGGCAGTCGGCGTCCTCAGACACGGGAACTTCGCGGCCTCCCTCTCTTCCTCCACAGGAACACGAACACCTTTCTAATGTTCCTCCCACCAATATCGTCCACAATAATGCTAGCAGGAAAACATGAGGCATAAAGAAGTCACGCGATGTGCAGAAGCTGGGCAGAGACTGGCATGTCTCAGTTCTGCAGCAGCTCTGGAACTTCTAAGCCCGGGAGTTGCCCTAGCAACGGCAGTCAGAATGCTGCCATAAAGTACTGCCGTACTCCGCTCTTAAAGGGGCACTACCCATAAAGTAAAAGCAATACAAAAAAAACAAATAACACACACAAATAACAAATAACACACACTACCCAAAAATAGCGGGGTTACAAATGATGTACATTGCATTTACTCTACCGTTAGGTAAATGTCTCTTGAAGGAGAATAGTAAATAAAAGTCCAACAAGGACATTCATTTAGAATTAAAAATAACTCATCCTGAACATGATAGATATAATGTATGTAATAATCAAACTGCTTCTGTCATTAATGAAGGGGCAAACATAAACTTTTATTTGTACACATCAGAAATCTTTGGTTTTGATTTTAGGCTCTGCCAAGGGCATCATGTGAGAATCACAAGCAAAACTTTGAATAGCAAGCAAAGATTTCTGACATTGCAAATAAGTTTGTTTGTTTTGCAAATAATTTTTTAAGTCATGAGATAAAAATTTGTGATTTCAGTTTAAAAAAGAAAATTAAGCTAAACATTTTTTTGTTGAAAACAATGTTACAATTCAAAATGTCTTCATCACAATTTTATATTATTTAATTGAGGTTAGTATTTTAATTGAATAATTGTTATGCTATGTACTGAAAAACATATTGGTTTAAACACCAGGGTAAAGAACTGGTAGTGTGGTTTATTATAGTCTTCTGATCATAATTCATTATGTTTTGCTTGTTTCAGTTCAAAGATGCCACGTAAAGACAGACGTCAGAAACAAAAAATAAAGGATCTGCTAGAAGCAGCCAAAGGTACTGGATTGTTGACCAACTGGGTCAGAACCAGTACCACAGGTAAGAACAAAAAAGTAAAGGTTCTGACCATCATCAACCTGCAGTTTTTGGTAGTGAACACATTTAATATTACAAGGCAGCTATTATCCTTTTATTATGTTAAGAGTAGTCTTTTCTCATAGTGACATGCATTAATAAATTTTTTTTTGTTTTGTTTTTTTTCTGCAGTTCCACGTTAAAGTTTGATGCAGCTCTGTTTTTCTGAATGGACCGTCTTCATCTCCACTGCAAGTACAGCAACCCAGGCAGATGTTCTTTGATTGTATGTCTCACAATTTTGTAATTTATCATTGTTAATTAAACTCTGAAAGCTGTGTGACTTTGTTAATATTCTGTCCTAAAATGCGATTAGATGTGCCCTTTTTTTTCTTTTGAGCACCTGCCCCTTTAGTGGTCTCTGCACGGCCCTGTCCAGATGATTATTCTACTATTGTGTTAGAAAACAAAACTAATCTTAGTAAATCAACCATTTAATGTGAAAGTCATTCTTTCAGAATAAAAGCCTTAAACCTGTTTCTCTCCCTCAGGATTCAAATTTCAGTCACAACTTAAAGTAAATCAGCGGATTTTTGTCTCCTTTAACTTTTAAAAGTATAAACACTGATATTCCACACAAATATGATCAATATTTTATCTCAGTAAAGTTTGAATAATGAGTTTAAGTTGCTCATCATAAAGTGGCAGAAATGCAGGTTAAATGTAAATACTGAGAGGAGCTGTAGTTCTCCTAGTTCTCCAGCAGGTGGAGCCATTTCTCTGCTTCTCTTTGTTTTTCTATTTGCCATCAGCAGGAAACGTTGATGACAAACATCTGATATCCTGACTGAACTAATTCAGTAAATTAGAGATTAAACAGACAAATTACCAGGAACAGATTGATGCAGATTATTTATCATGAGAAACTTAGTGAGAATTTATTTATTTAACATGTGGGATTATTTTAGATTGCAAGAAGGAAATCCATAATTCATTGCTATGAATCCAGTCGTTCCTTGTATTGATGTTCTGCTGCCTCTCCTCCTCTTCCTCTCTCAGGATGAAGATGATCTCCAGCATCCTGCTGCTCCTCATCCTCAGCTCATGTCTCTGTGGTCAGTCTCCATCTTGTCTTTGTGACAGAAAGCTCTCTAGATGGAGCTGAAAGACTCCCATGTTCCAGTTCTCAGTGTGTCTGCTCCTCTCTTTCCCTCTCTGTCTCCTCAGCAGCAACATTTGTAGTGAATGTGACACAGAGCAGCTATCAGGCAGAGGAGAAGCAGAGCATTGAGTTTACGTGAAGTTTTCCAGATAACTTTTATAAACTAAACGATGTAAGTCAGGAAGTTTTCCAGATGTTCAAAAGGTTTCTTCATGTTTTTTGTACGTTGATGTTAAATTATTGAATAAAAAAGTGATCATTGATCACCAGACGATGAGTCGGCATCTTCAGAGACGAAACCGTCTTCAGTCTGAACACCTGGAGTCTGATTCATCCTCTGAGTGGGTGGAGATGATTGATTGATTGATTGATTGATTGATTGATTGATTGATTGATTGATTGATTGATTGATTGATTGATTGATTGATTGATCCAAGATGGCGCAACATCTTTCTTAGGTTCAATAAAATATTTGCCATTTTGAATCATTAACCTTTAAAGTTTCTGTTCCTGCAGCGTTTTTTTTTTTCTGATGTAAAATCATAAAGAAAATTCTGAGGATCAACAGAAGATTATTTACAGCTTCCAGTAAAGAGGGAAATATTTAATATTTCCATCAATCTTTGTTCTGACCTGCTGGCTGCTGGAACCAGAACCTGGAACCAGAACCAGAACCAGAACCTGGAACCAGAACCTGGAACCAGAACCTGGAACCAGAACCCTGTCTGAGCTGCTTTAAGCTGCAGCAGCTGATGAACCAGTGAAGTTCTGGATCTGCTCCACTGGTTCTGGTTCTGAAGGTTCTGCTGTAAATAAATCCAGATTTCTTCCCTCATGTTGTCAGAACCTGATTCTCTGCAGAACCTTTTAACATCCAACATGAGCTGCAGCTGTTTGGACCTCAGCAGAACCAATCCAGCTGCTGGATCTGACCTCAGACCAGTTCTACCATCAAGGGTTCTACTGGAGCGCCACCTGGTGGTGGAGTTAGGAACTGTGAGCTGATAGAGCTGAAGGTCTGAGTGATGAACCGACTGGATCGGTTCTGTTTGATTTGTTCTGTTTTTATATTTTGTTCATCATTAATATTCACCGTTAAGTTTTATCTTCTAACATTTATGATAAATTGTTTGTTTTATTGATTATATAACAACATGCTGGACAAAAACAAAACGGTAAAACCCACATTAAGCTAAATGAGTTTATTTATAGAAAGTGATGAAGAGGAGCTGCTGCTTCAGAAATGTTCAATACCTGAATATCAGCTGATCAATTTTTGTGTTGAATTTCTGTTACTTTATAAAACTTATGTTAATTAAAATGATTAATTTGCTGTTTGTTTCTTATGTGAGCATCAACACACAAGCTTTATAATAATCATATCAGAGTCTTTACAATCCAACAGACGATCAGATGCATCATCTGTTAAAACACTAATTACTCATTTATTAATATTTCATTTTCTCCTAAGGGAGAAAAATCTGAGCAAATATCTTGTTAAATATTTACTTCTTAATTTTCTAACCTTTTTTCAAAACTGATATCAGAAATTAAAATATTTGCTTTGATATTTCTGCAGACTGTAAGTAGAAATTAAATTTATAGTTAAAACTCCACATGTTCACACAGACAGACGTTTGCAATCAGTTTATTGATTTACAGACATTAAAGTTACAGAAAAACATGAAGGAAAGCTTTTCAATTTGTGAATATTTCTTTGAATTTGTCATATAGATCAGATGTGATTATACAGATATAATGATGACTTTGGATACATCCTGTTTTTAACCCTGAAAGTTTCTTCTAGCAAATGAACTGGAACATGAGAATAAATTACAGAAAGAGAAAATGTTTCATTCAACATGAGAGCAAAGCTGCTGGTTTGATGCTGTTTTTCACATCAGTGATCAATAAAGTTTAATGAGAGAATCTGGAGATTTAAAGTCGTTGGATTGAACCACCAACAGATTATATAGAATAATTAAACCATTAAGGTCCAAATTTGACCCTAATGAATATTTTTTAAAATTTTAACAGCCAGAAATGATAATTTGTTTGTTTTTGTTCATATTTTTAAAGCCAGTTGTGCATCAGGCCAGCAGATCGTCATCATGTTGAAAACTCAGCTTAAAGATTTAAAGATGAAATTCTTTGATTTAGAAACTTTCATCGTCTCAAATTCATTCAGCATTTTTATCTGTTCTGCTGCTTTGAACTGAAACTGAACATCTTGGCAGCTGAGTCGTCATTTTAGTGACTTGAAACAACATCATCAATAATTATTGATGATGTTGTTTCAACATCATCAACAACTTTACTTGTTATTACAGATAAAAACAAAGAAACTGTAACATCTGCAGTTCAGTTCTTCAAACTGAGGCTGAACTAAACATTTTATTTACTGTGTTTCCAGTTTGGTTCATTTTCCAGCTTCTGACCACCAGGGGGCAGCAGTATTCTTTACTCAAATGATCATCATGCATCTTTGCATTTCTGGCATTTTGAGTTTTCTTCTACAAAACACCATTTCCCACAATGCACTTCTCCTCTACGACCAGTCTTACAGCTTAACGCCAATCAGACGTGATCTAGTTTTCTGTCTCCGGCCAAAGAGACTTTGACTCGTTCAGCGGCTCTGCCTCAAACCGCTGAACTGAAGGATGAGCCAAACATGGTCCGCCATGTTTCCTGCTTTACAGCCATGGAAGTCGGACCACTTCATGTTAGTTTTCGGTCAAAGGAAGATTTTCTTCAATCGTTCCTCCCTAAAGCCAACTTGAGGAGCCCCACTGGGTAAAAAACGTGCATTTGTGAGTAATTCAACATCGTTGAACTTTCTAAATAAGTTTCATTCCTTCTCTAAAACTCATTCCACACCTTCTGACCAGCAGGGGGCAGCAGTCTTCTTTCAGACTCGGGAGGTCAGTAGTTTATGCATTCCTATGCATTTCTGGCATTTTGAGTTTTCTTCTACAAAACACCATTTCCCACAATGCACTTCTCCTCTACGACCAGTCTTACAGCTTAACGCCAATCAGACGTGATCTAGTTTTCTGTCTCCGGCCAAAGAGACTTTGACTCGTTCAGCGGCTCTGCCTCAAACCGCTGAACTGAAGGATGAGCCAAACATGGTCCGCCATGTTTCCTGCTTTGCAGCCATGGAAACCGGTTAATACCTTTTCCTCCATGGAGGTAGCTTATGCAAGGATTCAGCTCGTTGCTTATTGACATTTTGTTGAGTGACGTCTCTCAAATTTAGACGAATCACATCACAGTTAAACATCAGTAACGTCTGACCTTGTTCCATGCTTTGCATTTTTGTAAACAAGCTTATTTGTGGCTAAAATAAGACCTCAGTCTACATTCCTCGGCACCATCTGAGCCGTCGAGGTAGCTAGTTCAGGAATTTGGTGTCTGGCTCAACGACACCACAACCTGTAACATGGCCGTAAATCGTCCCATCAACCTTTTGGCCAAAGGAAGAACGACGGTCGGCCATGTTTATGCGCTACTTCTATGAGGTAGAAACTGTTTTCTCAGTGTAACATGATTCCACTGATAGCAGCACCGTTTCTGTAATGCTGTCTGCAAAGTGCAAAGTGCAAAGTGCATTTGTAATGAACCAAAATATTTCCAGAGCAAGTTCTGTTCATTCTCCAGAACTCATTTCTCAGGTTCTGGAAACCAGAAAACACACAGCTGCCTGAGCTCCAAGTCCAATAGGGACTAAAGACGGGGCAATTTCTGGGGAGGTCATAAGGTCATAAGGCCTCCTCTAACACAAAATCAGGGCATGATAAAAAAAAAATAAAAAATGTTGGGAGTGATTCTGATAGTGGATTTTTGGTGACTCTATGTCCTGGAGTTGGATGAGTTTAACCTGAAACCTGAAGCAGCAACAGAGTGGAGGGCGATTCCTCCTGCTGCCAGCAGAAACAAACCCAAACCAACATAAAGTCCAAACCTCCCGCGATCCACCGGCTCTTGGGTTTCCTCCTGCGTCTCAGGAATGGAAGCTGCAAAGAAAGAATCAAGAATAAATCAGTAGCTGCGTCTCAATCGATGTTAAAACTGCAAATTGAAATTATGAAAGAAAATTTGCTTAATGGAAACAACCCAATTTTGGAAAAACGCATGTTTTAAGAAGAAGAAGAAGAATTTTCTGGGTCTTAACATTTGACTCATTAAACTTATTCACATGTGATTTTAATTGTTTTTCTTATTTAATGGAAACACTGCACCTGTAAAATTGTTGTTTTTTTTTCTTTTTGTACATTTCTGAAATATCAAAGACAGTTTTGCAAACATTTGTAATAAAAATGCAGCTTTTCAGACCAAAAAATAAAGTGGAAAACATAAAAAAGACCAGAAAATAAAGATCAAACCATTTTTATCAGTAAAAACTCACCTCTGACTACAAGCTCCCAGTCTCTACGGTCTCTTCTTCCATCAATGACGACGTAGCACAGATACCGACCCGCATCGCTGAGCCTCACTTCAGTCAGGAGACACCGGATCCATCCATTCCTGACCAGCTGGGGGTCACAGTGCAGGCGACCTTTGAACTCATCATCTGTGTACGGCTCAGACTCATCTCTGCTGTCGAAGCGATAAATGCTCCTCAGCGGCTCCATGCTCATCAGATCGACGTAGAGCCGGTCAGGCGGCGTGGCGTTCGGATCCAGACGGATCCATTTCAGCGTGACGTTGGCGTTCTCCTCTGCCTCGTAGACGTCCAGAGTTTCATTCACGGCGGGCAGAGATTTTCCTGCAGGCGTCAGAAAGAGACAGAAGCAAGAAATCACAACACAAATCCTCAGAAACACTTTGATGAAGTAGTTTTGATAATCTGATGCATCATCACACCTCCACCACCGTGCCTCACACTGGGAGGCTTTTTACTTCCTTTAGGAAACATAAATAATTTAAACTTCATATAAAAAAATTATTTTTGTTGCTTGAGTTGTTAATCTGCTATTTGAAGAAGATACAAATCTGGAAATGCAAGTTAAGTTTTTTTACGCGATGCCTTCTGATTGGCTGTTGACTAATTAGTTTAAAAAGGACGTGTCTTATATAATTTTATTGAAATTGCTTTTTATTTCATTATTAATTAAAGTTAATTTAATTTGCTAGAGTATCCAGAAGTTTCCCTCCAGAGCAGCAATACTTCATAATAATATTACAGTGGAGTGAAACTAATCCTCAAAGTGTTTTTTTTCGTCTGAAAAGTGGATCTTGTTAGTTTGGAGATTAAATCAACCAGAGGAAGTTTAAGTCTCTGACTGCAGCAGGATGAGCAGCAGGATGAGCAGCAGGATGAGTCCAGTTTCTGTCCCCAGTGGACGGCTGTCCTGCATGTTTAGCTGCGTTTCGGTTCATCTGAAAAATAAACCTTAAATATCCAGGATTTGACGTTTCAGACGCTCACTGACAATTTAAAACATTTTCTCACGAAGCTTCAGGTAAAAGTTTATTTCACGGCTCAGATGAAAAGTTCTGATCAAAACACTGACAGGAAATAGATCCAGTGATATCAGATCTGCTGATTATTCCTGAAGAAACCTGAGACGTCCTTCATGCTCTGAGTTAAAGTTCAGTTTCAAACATTCAGTCATATTTTCTCACCCAGAGCAGCAGAACACAGAATCAGAACCAGGAGAGACGAGGAGGTCCAGTTCAGCATTGATGCTCTGTTAGAAACAATAAAACACATTAATTATAGACATTATTTCTATAGTTATCACATGCAGACACCAAAACATTTTACTCATGTAGCAGCAGCACTAATTCAACATATTTATACTCAAAAAAGAGTAAAATAATGTTTGGTAAAAAATTACTGAGTAACTGATCAAATTATCAATCATTTGATATTTAAAATTACATAATCAGACAAGCTAAAATATTAAGTTTTGAGGAACTTTTGATATTTTAAGGACAAAAATGACAATAATTTATATAAGTAAATTAAGAATTTATTATTTTTTTCCAAATTAGTTTCTTTCCATAAAAAACTTATAAAACTTAAACATAAACTGCAGGTTTGTGTTTAATTCTTGGTTAAAACATGTTTGGTTTTCATTCAGTGGGTAGAAAATCCAGAAATTTGACTCAAGTTAGAAAAACTTCATCATAAAAAAACTCAAGTAAAAGTAAAAAGTAATGAAAACTACTAAAGGTACATTTGTTCTAAAAAGTTACTCAAGTTAATGTAACTGAGTAAATGTAACTAGTTACTATTGATCTCTGATCACGTGATAATTACAGAGGATCATCATTTTAATATGGCGTCCAGATGAAACACAAAATGGAGGAAAATAAAATGTTTCACTTTGATCAGATCTGCAGACGCTTAATTAGTTTAAACAGAGTTTATACCGTTTGTTTTAATATAAAAGTATTTTATGCAACAAGAAAAGAGCGAAACAAACTGGAACAGAAACATGAAGAATCGCGATAATATTGCTGCTGAAACTTTGTTCCAACTTTAACTAAACCTTCATTTAATGTGTGAATTTTAAAAACTCTTTAAATCTGAAAACATGAATTAAAAGTGACCATTTCAGACGAACCGAGTTGAAGATAGAGAAAATGTTCCTGAACTTCCTGAGGAAGAGCAGCCCACCTTCTTCTTCTTCTTCTAGTTTAATGGCGGTTGGCAAACAACTTTTCGGTGATCAGCCCACCTTGTGACGTCATCATCCTTCCTATGTCTCTTAAAGGGCCAGACACACATTCAGCCACCTGTTTATTCCACGGAATCAGATTCTGTATTTTGCTGGATTGTTTTTAATCATAACTAATTATTATACGTTGATTAAAAGCAACTTTCAGACAAAAGAGCAAATGAACCAACAGAATGTTTCTAACCTACAGAACCATCTGTCACCACTAGGGGGCAGGATTAGTTTGACCGAGTAAAAATATATGAATAAAGCTGATCTTAAATAAAATGCAGAACTTTATTAGATACAAAGCCAACATAATATCTGTCTCGTAATCAGTAGTAAATACAACATGTAAAAATATGTAAATACAACAGAAACAAATAGTTTTTTATTCATTTAAAGAATATTTGGTATATTTTCCCAGTTTCAGGAATTTGACCTGCAGCACAAATAAAGAGCAGATTGACTCATAATTAGACATTAAAGTGGAAACAAGTAAACAGAGTAGATTTATCAAAAATATAAACTTATGCAAAACTAATTTAAAAGAAACAAGTTTGGATACTTTGAATAAATAACAGTTCCTTCATAAAACCTCAATATGTATATTTATAACATTTCTACAAACAATGATCCATCACACACTAATTATGAAATCAATGATGAAAAAGTTAAACCACACAGGCCTTAAGGTACAAAATAACAAGAATGTAAATTAGAGCTCTAATTTACTATTTCCATAAAACATTATAAAGGGCTTGTATTTTTATGGCTCTTTATCAAGTCCAGTTGACTCCAAAATGTTTCATACTGCATTCAGTCACTGATGGTGACCAATACTGGATAACAGAGCAATTAACTGGAGCAATTTGGCAGCGGCTGCTGTGGGTCGATGCCACTGGCAGGTGAAGTGTTTAGTTCAAAGGCACTAAGAAAGAGGCAGATTTGAACCAGCAACAAGCTGATTTCAGGACAAACTCCTAACACTAATTATTATATATTATAATTATATATAATATATATAATATATATTATATATAATTATAATTATTATAATTATCACCACTTGGTTTCTCCAAACACATGAAGTGAAATGGAATAAATTCATCTGAGTAACAGAATAACAGATCTTTGTTTCTGGTTATGAAATTATTTAAAACATGAATCTGAAGCAAAGCAATGAACGACTCAAAGTCATTATTAAAATCTAATATGTCAAACAGAACAAGTTCAAACAAAAATGTTTTGCCAGAAAATTTGGTTTCTTCTCCTTTTCTTCCTAAACCAAATAATGAATATTATCATTAGAGCCTTTAGAGTTGCTATCAGTCCCACTGTGATGATGATGATGATGATGATGATGTGAGTTTCTGGTTCTGCAGTCACAGTTGGTCTCCTCATCTATATGGTCCTTCCTCGTCTCTCTGGTTCTGCAGTCACAGTTGGTCTCCTCATCTATGTATAGCAGAAAGATAGTTTGCATTTACTCAGTGTCGGATGATGAATGTTGAAAAGCTTCAACATCTCAGATGTTTTTCATTCAAATAAATAAATTCCTAAATTTTACTTTAAAATTGATGACTATGTCATAAAATGGAGGAATAAGGTAAATAATTGGGTGAGTGGTTCAGTCTCTCATTTAAGAGGTAACAAGGACCGGCTTTGATCATCTCTAAACTTAAATGTTTTTAGGAGAATTTAAAAGTTTTATCAAAATGCAGGGTTCTTATCCACCCATTTGTGTCTTCATGCATCGTTACTGCAATGCTCTGCTTTCTGGTTACTGAGGAAAAGTTTTATGGATCTACAGATGGTTCAAAACGTGGCTGCTTGCATTTTACCAACACCAGGAAATATGCTCACATTTCTGCTTCTGTAATCCTTTCACCGGTTGCTTCAGGTTCAAACAGACTTTAACGTTTTGCTGCTCATTTATAAAAAGTTTTCTGATCTTCTGCAGCTTTATGTCCGACCGCATGTCCTCCCATCTAAAGACACTGACCTTTTAAAAAGTCCTAAAACCAGAGGAAAAACATCTGGAGAAAGTTTTTTCCTTTTGTTCCCCATCATCATGTTTGCTTTTAAGACATCAGACAATCATGTTGTTGAATGATTCTAAGGCGAAGTTAAAGTCACATTTGTTCCCTCTGTTTTATGTGGATTAATTTTATACTATATTGTTTTTAACTGTTTAATCTGATTTGTTTTGAGCTCCTGATTGTTTATCACTTTGAATAATGTTGTCATAATAACTTGTTGTATAAAGTTTGACTTTTTACATATTTAATGTGACAACAGCAGTTTAATAGTGTTTTGGACAAATGAACAACTTACAACTAGAAGTTTTTAAAAAATTAAAAACTACACAGCAAGTTATAATAAAATATATAAATATTCATGTAATAAGAGTGAGAGCATTAAAAATAAGATTCACTGACAGAAATTAAATTAAAACCTTTTGAAGGCTCAAGCTGGGGATCAAATCTGTCATCTTTTGCATAGATTAAAAAAACTTTTCAAGACAAATAATTTATCAAAACTTGAGTAAGAAACTCTAAACTACAGAAACATCTTTGGACTTGAGATGTTCTTTAACTTAAATGATTCTTGCATCTTTTATTTTAATCTAATAAAAGTTTATTAAATCTTTGACCTAATATGAACGGCTTCCTTCTGGGTTAAAGACAAACAGTTTGTTATTTTATTATTCACAGTTATATTCATGTAACAGTTTTCATACCAACAAACGTTGAAGAGACTTTAGAAGATTCAAACTTTTTAGTTTGGTTGTTCTCGGTCCCGTAAAGATATTCCTTCTCCTTCTTCATCTCCTGGATTGACATTTTCTCTATGATCTATGAAACACAAAACATTTTATTAATATCTCTATTGTTTGATATCCCATTATAGAAACAGCATTCAGTTTTTCTTAAACTCTCATTTTAGTTTTTAATATTTCAATTATTGTCTCTCATTTGTTTCCAGCTTGTTGGCAAAATTAAAACAATCCAGAAACCAAAGCATATTACAATAAAATGTAAACATGGTCATATTAAACTGAATATGTAATTTTTCAGAGTCAGATTAAAAGAACCTTTTGAATATAACTTTAATGAAGGCAGAAGAAATGTCTCTCATTAAGCTCTAATTATAATCTTAAACATGATTTTATAGCTATAAGCTTCTCTGTTGAAGAAAACACAACAAAGAGAGAAAATCTGAGTTATTGCAGTAAATAATAGTTTAATTTGTAGCATTTTATGAATGAATGTTGTTGTTTTCTGGCTGTTTCTCTTTAGTGCGTCTGGATCCGGGGCCACAGGTTGGACCCCTCTGGTCTAAACCTTCACATCCTGTTCAGGTCAGTGGGAATGCTGGTGAGCCATGATGAACCCAGTCAGGTCACCAGTTCATTGCTGCTACATCAATGATCTGATATCTAGTCAGTCAGATTCAGTCACTAACAAGGAAGTTCAGCTTCCTGGTTTGATGCTCAGCTGTGATGTTCAGTGACTGCAGTCCTGCTTAGTTTATCACTGAGCAGGAAAATAAAACAGTAAATAATTAACATCAGTTATTAATCTGGAATTGATCCATTTCCACATGTATGGAGAAAATCATTAATTCACCAAAACCCTGCATGACTTAGAAAGACAATGACTGACTTACTTGGTTCATCTCTGCAGCAACGTACAACACAGAATATGAGGATGATGATGAGTGCTGCTAGAACAGCCCCACCAACAAAAGTACCAGCAATAACTCCAGGATCAGGTCCTGTGACAAGAAAGAAAAACGTGTTTTTAACAATCCACTTTTGAATATTTTGAATTAGATTTTGCATATTTTTGTTTTATTAATGAGATCAAAGTTGTGAATCAACAGTCACCTCATCATTCAGGTGTCACAGTTACTGCATCACACACACACACACACACACACACACACACACACACACACACACACACACACACACACACACACCTATATACAGATCAAAATGTATTCAGGTTTTATCTGTCCAGCTGCACATCAACATGTTATAATAATAAAAGCTGGGAGACGAATATTCAACCCAACGAGCCTCAATGGCTGCAGGTAACAAAGAAAGTCTAAAACTAGTCAGAGGGTCAGTAACCATGGTTACCTAGTTACACATATTTACCTCCAGGATCAGTCGAGTCGTGTTGCGCTGCATTTTCAACTGTTGAGGAATTACATTAAGAGTTATAGACATTAATATATTTATCTGGTTTGTATTAAATTATTTTAATTTTATAAAACTCACCAAGTATTAGAGTAACGTTTCCCTTCCTGACTTGACTTTCCAGTTTGGGAACAAAGCAAATATAATTCCCTTCATCCTCCTTGGTTACTTTGGTCAATTTGAGGGAAATGTTGCCTTTTTTAAACTCATCAGGGAACATGAA
The DNA here is from genome assembly GCA_922788865.1 of Poeciliopsis turneri. Lineage (NCBI taxonomy): Eukaryota > Metazoa > Chordata > Actinopteri > Cyprinodontiformes > Poeciliidae > Poeciliopsis > Poeciliopsis turneri. Next base: position 42,452 of record CAKLNU010000327.1, read on the forward strand.
GGTTCGGTTAATGTACTTTGGATCTGAAGCTTCATCATCTTTAACTCGACTGTGATGCACATGGATTATTTGACCCTTGAATCTCCATTCGATTGTAAGTTTGTTCACATCAAATGGAGGCTCCAGATGACATGGCAGAATAACATCGTCTCCAACCTTTGCATGAACAACCACTGGAACTGGAAGAATAAACAAAGATAAAAATAAATCAACACTAATATTCCTGTTTGTTGTTCAGATAACATTCATACTTTTTCTCCTGTAGGATCTTTACAATTGTGAAACAATGAATCTATCCCATTAATAGAGGTTTTTCAAAATAAATGTTTTTTTATTTGTTTATAAATGTAAATCTACTAATTTTTTTATTTAACTCTGTAAAATGACTCATGTTTAACTCAAGAAAAATAACAAACCAGATATTTTACTGGAGAAAATAGTTAGGACTCCTTTAACAGTCTTTTAGTTGATTTGCAGTTACTATGTCAGAAAACTCACCAAACATGGCGGACGCATCAAACCTTCGGGAAATTTACGTATTTTAAGATTGTGACTAAAATCCCAACAGAAACGGTGCAAGAGCGCCACCTAACGTCGCTGCTTTCAATATGTTCAGAAACTCATGACTTGGGCAAGAGCCGAGGTGATTTCCAGTAACATTGTGATCTTAATTTATTTTATTCTTTGCTGAAGAAATCCAGCTACTTCTAACTGTTATGTCTGCAGAGAAACTGTCTGTTTATGGGGGGAAACTTTGCATCAGTTCAGGACTTGAACGAATCTCATCAGATTCAGATTATAATAACTGCAGCAGGTCACTAAACCAAACCAGCCTGGATTGGAGGCTCTAATGCACAGGAGGTATTGATGCCACTACATTTTATTTGTTGTGTATTTTGGGAAACATTGAATGAAATGTATCATCTGCTGTTTATTGTCTTCCAGCTGAGCATTTGGTTGTGGAGCGATGGGAACCAGTTCATCTCCTCAGACTGGTTTTCTGGAGAGCCTGATAATCATGGAGGCAACCAGCACTGATTACAGATGAACTATTCAGGGCCAGGAAAATATCACAGCAGTCTGTCTATCAGGTGGTAAGATGATGACTCATTGGGAAACTAATTTACTGTGCATGTGAACTTTAACTTAACTTGAATTTGAGTGTTTTGGTAGCAGTTTCCAAAAACATAATTTTAGTCTTGTTCCAATTTAGTGATAATTTGTTATTATCAAACCATTTCTTTAATTTACTGGTTTCTATGGAAAGAAGTTGTAAATTTTCACCAGACTAGAATATTTGTGTCGTCAGCAAATAACACAAATTTAACACATTAGACACTTTGCTTATGTTGTTTATATACAAATGAAATAAAACTGGTCTCAGTACTGACCCTTGAGGTTCTCCACACAACAAAGTAGTTCTGGACTGGACTACAATTTGTGGTTCCTCTAACCAGACCTGGCCCAAGGTACTGGGTCCAAACCCCCATAATGCTTCAGTTTTAGCACAAACCATAGATTTAGATGTTAGCATTCGTTTGGGAATATTAAGATTTGATTGTTTGTTTTGGGAGTTTGAATGGGAACACTATTAAATTTGATTGAAATATTTCACAATGGAAAAAAATAAAAATTTTACATTGTTTAACATTTCAATTTACTTTATAAAAATGCAAAAATACTCTTTGTTTTGTTGCAGCTAAATCTGATTCTATGAGTTTTATGCTACAGTCTTTGTGTGTCTCACAAAATAGTCACCAATTATCAATGATTTATTTTAAGCCTGTCCAATTAACCTCTTCCTCGTCTCCCAGATAGTGAAGGAAAAACAGCCTCATAAACTAAAGTGGCCATTGCTGCGAGTTCCCCTCCCTGAGAGAGTCGGGCGACTCGGACCGTGGTGATCACGGCCCTGAGAAGCTCTGGTCGTCGTCCTTTATTTACATTTCTAACATTTATGCACTCAAAGCTCAATCACAGCAGCTTCACTGTGGAGGAGGAGCTGAAGCCAAGAGCAAGGAAAAGGTATGAGCAGCACGTACAAGATGGTGATTGTCAGCACTGAGAGCCTTCTCCTGACTCTGGTTGGTTGAGTTTTATTTGCTTCAGATAAACATAGAAGTGCTGCATGTTTTGCTCTCAGCAGAAAATCCACTTAACCCTTTACTTTCCTCAGCCTGTGGAAATGTATTGTTACATCAGTCCAGTCCTTTACAGGGCCGAACTCAGGATGGATCTAAAGGGGCCAGTGGCCCTACAGACTGGAACTGGCCCAAGTATTGAAGACACTAAATATGTTTCTAGTGATGATATATGCTGGCACAGAAACTGGAGCTAATTTATCCCTTGTACCAATTTAACTTTTACCTTCACAGTTTCACTTTAATAATGAAATAAAATGAAGATGTTGCACTTTTGGCTTCAGCAGAATTATGGTAGAATCACAGTTTTCATCTAATAGATCAGCTGAATTCCCAGGTGGATTTGGTCTAGAATCACAACTCTATGCTGAGGTCGACCTTCTGACCTCTAGAGCTTAGAGATGTGATCAAACATGAGCTTTAATAAAGAGAAGCTAAAACATTTCACTAATAAATAGTTTTATTTATGCTCAATAAAGACATAAAAAGTCAAAAGAAAGTAAAATAAACCCCAAATAACTCACCAGAAACGCTGAGTCGACATCCTGCATTGTTGGATCCATCTTCAGTTTTCACGTCACACAGATACAGACCAGAGTCTTCAGTCCTCAGTCTGGACACATGGAGTCTGATTCGTCCTTCTCTGAGGACGTCTTTGTCGCTCTGGACTCGTCCTGAAAACTGATCATCCTGAGACTCTGGAATCTCAACTCCTTCATGAACCTGATAGAGAACTAAGACTCCATGATCCGTGTTCGCTTCACAGTCGATGAACAGATTGTTCCAGGTTCCCTGAGTCTTGGTGGTGAAGCTCCACTCCAGAGTGATGCTCTGCTTCTCCTCTGCCTGATAGCTGCTCTGTGTCACATTCACTACAAATGTTGCTGCTGAGGAGACAGAGAGGGAAAGAGAGGAGCAGACACACTGAGAACTGGAACATGGGAGTCTTTCAGCTCCATCTAGAGAGCTTTCTGTCACAAAGACAAGATGGAGACTGACCACAGAGACATGAGCTGAGGATGAGGAGCAGCAGGATGCTGGAGATCATCTTCATCCTGAGAGAGGAAGAGGAGGAGATCATCATTCACAATCTACAGTCCGACATTTAGATTCATCAAGTATAAACACCTCAACTTTCTAATTTTGTGACGAGATTAAAATGTCTTTGATTCTGTTACGGACCAGAAACCCATTAAGTCCAGTTTCTGGTGCAGTAGGTCAGTCCATCATGTTTTGCATTATAAAATGTTAAGTTACAAAAATTCTGACATGCAAAAGCCAATCATCATAATCTGAAAATAATAATAGATAAACAGGTTCTGGGACGACTCAACTGGTTTGCACCTCATCCATCTCAATGGGTCGACAATAAAAATAAATTAATCATCTTTACTGCATCAGTTACTTGTGCATAAAATCTTATTTACATGATGGCTCCAGGAACGTGAAGTCTGGTGGCCCACCAAGCTTATAATATAGAAGGAAAATGCTGCAAAACATGTAACAATAAAAACTGCATTACTGCCACCTGGTGGCAACAAATAAAAACACCAGCAAGTCCAACTTCCTGTGACGTCAGAGCAGAAACTTCTTTATTTTTTATGGAGATTAATTTAACCTGTCAGGATTCAGGAGATTAATTATAATTAATCACCAACCTAAAAAACTGCTGCAGTTTGTGATTTTATTCTTTCTCTATTAATGACAAAGTTAAAAAACTAAAGCTAAACAATCCCATAATTCACTGCTTCTGTGATCTGTGTTCATTCATGGAAAAACCTTTATTTAAGGTTAAATAATTTTTTTGAATTCATAAAAAAAAAAAAAAGCAATAAAATAATGAATTAAAATATGTCATTTTTCAGGTTTTGAGTCAAATGGAAAAATCAGATTAATTAAAATATTCAGAAGGCAGAAGAAAAGTTCTGTTTAGTTATTCCATTATTATTGCAGCATAAATTGTGTTAATTTGTTCATTAGACTTAATGTGTTTATTTATTATTCTTTATATAAAAGAGATTAAACATTTTCAAAAGTTAAACCAATTTCAGAATAAACCCAGATATTGATCAGGTAGTTGAGCTAAAACTTATTAATTTCTGTCTATTGAGACTAAATGGTTTATTAAATAAAACCTGAATTAAATAAACGAATTTGTTCTTTAAAAATATTCATTCAGTCGCATTAACATAAACCTTTTACTGTTTATCTTTATTTTAGTGCTTCAGTCTGGATTATATGGAGATTTATGTCACTGAAAGCCAGAAAACAATAAATATTAAATCAGCTCAGATCAGATCAGACTGTTGATGAAAGTGAATATAGATCTATTAATGTAGATCTGCTTATCAAGTTTATCTCAATTTGTTTCTTTCTGATGAAATATTTCAGGATTTTAATTTTTCATGTTTGTACTCATTTCGTGTTATTTCACAATAAAAGCCTCCATATACTAACAAAGTTGATCTGAAACCTTGTGAACTCAGAGGGCGGAGCAACAGATCAACCAATCACATTGCAGATGTTATAACAGTTGGTTCCGCCAAAAAAAACAGTATGTTTTAGATTTAAATAAACTAAAACTCCGCCAAAAAAAACAGTATGTTTTAGTTCACCATCACTATGAATTAAAACCTTCAGACACTGAAACTAAAACTGAGGAAAGGAGGAGTTGGATCATCTTCATCAGAAGTCTTCATCACCTCATTTCGCTGATCAGTTTTGAGAAGAAAAGAAAACAAGCAATAGATACAAGATCAGGTTGTTCTCACTAATATTCACATTTCAATGTTGCATTTGCAGGTTTTATCAAGTTTTATCAGGTTTTATCAGGTTTTATCGGAGCTGAATTGCTTTTTGCTGAAGAAACTCGCCTGTTTTTCTGCAGAGGATCTGCTGAGTTTTCGCTGCTTCACATCACAAAGTTTCACAGAGAGAAAAACCAGAGGAAAAAAATGAATAAATGAAATAAGACAAACCCAGAAGCGGTGAGACATGAAGACCATCCATCTGCTCAGTCATGTGAAAGAGGAACTGTTCAAATCAACCCAAGACATGATGCCTTTAAGGACGCCTCGGTCACCGATTCCATGAGAAACACACAGACTGAACTTCCTACTGTAAGTTTTAATAAAATAGTTATTGAGACATATCTACTGGTAATAATGCATCGCTTTAGTTTTTCTCTTTTCTATTTTATTGTAATCTGTCCCATTTTTCTTTAAGATTTAAACATCCGAGGGTACCTGAACGCATCCTCGTTGCTCCTCCTTTTTAACGTTTTCGCCTCAGGTTCCTCTTCAGTGTAAAATCATTCATAGAAGTGGCTCTAATAAAGTCAATATTGGTGAATTATTGATACCATCAGTTTCTCCATCTTCAATGAAACTTTAGATCAACTAAAGTGTCTTAAGATTAAACTATAAACTGTTTTAACCTGATTGGTTCAGAAAAGCCCAGAACTCTTTCATTTCTCTTGCTGTCATGAATTTCCTTAAATGTGACTGAATGTTTGTGTGGATCTGCAGAGAGAATCCTAAAATAATAAAACAACCTGAAGCTTCAGAGTTTCTGTTTGCAGCTGCTGATGATGATCATTGAGTTTGTCTTGGAAAAAAAGATAGAAATAAAAACACCAAATAAATCAGATTCTGAGGATTTTCAATCTAACTCTTTTAAAGTAGCAAATGAACAATATTTCATCCAGTGTGGTTCTGATGGGAATAATTCACTTTTCTTTATGTTAGTTATTTTTTTGAAGGTCATTTTCCTCACATTAGAAAACATCAACATTTTAAACGGCTTTTATTCACTGATTTCTTCACTTGTTTATGTTTTGATATTTATTATAAATTGTGTTTTAGAAAGACTCTAAAATCAATTTTTTTGGGGTAAATAACACATTTCAGTGAAGTAGAAAGTCCCTGAAGGCACCACAGAGACCATTTATGGGACAAAACTCAACTTGATATAAACTGAGCAGGAACAGAAGGTCAAAGGTCAAAGAGCAGTTGGTTGTTATGACCAGCAGTTATTAACTTTCAGCTACAGAGAACCAAACTGAGTCATTTATTTTCATCTGATCTGTTTAAATTCAGTTCAATGTAAACTTTGTTTTTTGGCAGATTTTGTTGTTTAATACATAAAAAAGCTTTAAATGTGTCACATCAACATCTATGAAACACTGAGTGGGTAGTTATAATAATAACTATTATTATTGTTCAACTTCATGGGATTGAATTGTAATAGCTTTTTTGTACTGTCTTCATATTAAATGGATTTTTTAGTATGAAAATTACAATACATATAAACATTGAAATATATCTGTTAACTTTTAATCTTCAACTTGTTCTGGTCGCTCAGAGCCACCAGGTGGCGCTCCAGTAGAACCCTTGATGGTAGAACTGGTCTGAGGTCAGATCCAGCAGCTGGATTGGTTCTGCTGAGGTCCAAACAGCTGCAGCTCATGTTGGATGTTAAAAGGTTCTGCAGAGAATCAGGTTCTGACAACATGAGGGAAGAAATCTGGATTTATTTACAGCAGAACCTTCAGAACCAGAACCAGTGGAGCAGATCCAGAACTTCACTGGTTCATCAGCTGCTGCAGCTTAAAGCAGCTCAGACCAGGGTTCTGGTTCCAGGTTCTGGTTCCAAGGAAAAAAATGAGATAAAACTTGAAACACTGAACTTAAAAAATAAATTATAGTATAATTTCAGTTTTAAAATCCTTCATTTAGATAAACATCTGAGAAAAGAGATACTGCAGGACCCTCAAGCTCCCAGGCCTCTGATAGAGGACCCGAGCTCAGAGGATAAGAACCACAGCGGTGGGTGAGAAGGGAATTTATATATATATATATATATATATATATATATATATATATATATATAGGCTACAACATGAAAAAGGAGAGGGCCTAATTAAAACAATGACGGAGATTTTCAGGTAGGGAACAATACAAATAACCAAAAAAAAAAAAAAAAGACATTTTGTGTAATTATAACAAAGAAATATAACCAGGTTACATTGCAAACAAGAAAGACAAGTTATTGTGTAAGAAGCTGGTTGTTCAGTGTTTATCAAAAGTTGAGTGGAAGGACAAGCTGTGATAAATCACATTGCAGCAGGGAAACTGCAGCCTTGTTCAAGGAGGAAGGAGAAACCTGAGGCTGGATTCAGATCAGACTCAGTTCACTCCTTCATTAGAGTTGGATTCACTCAGATGAATCCTAGTTACAAGCATTTTATCCAGACTGAGGAGAAGTCCTTTTTCAGATGAAAGTAAAGTTTGTATTTAATTCATGTATCAAGGGTCTGAGTCTCCAGAGTGAAACTATTTAGAAATTAACAGATTTCTCAGAAATCTGAAATCTCTGTTTAGCTTAAATTGATCTTATGGAATTTTCTAATTAAATGTAAATTATAATTAATGTTGCAACAAGAATTACAGAATAAAACTCTGTGTGATGAATCTAAATAAAATGTATCTAACAGTGAAATTAACAAGCAATGCAATAATTGTACATTGTTTGTCATTGACTTAATATGCTTTTCATTATTTAGCAGTAAAAAAAAGTAAAACTCACTGATGTTTCATGATTATAAGAAACTGATTCAGCAGCTGCAGAGAATGAAAACAGTCGTGTTGCTGTATGAGCTTATAACCACAAGGAGGCAGTAATGATCTCTTTCTAAACAACCTTTATTCGACCTGCACCAGAGGTCAGAAGTAAATATGGAAATATTTACTTCCATACAGTTGTTCCTTGTACTGATGTTCTGCTGCCTCTCCTCCTCTTCCTCTCTCAGGATGAAGATGATCTCCAGCATCCTGCTGCTCCTCATCCTCAGCTCATGTCTCTGTGGTCAGTCTCCATCTTGTCTTTGTGACAGAAAGCTCTCTAGATGGAGCTGAAAGACTCCCATGTTCCAGTTCTCAGTGTGTCTGCTCCTCTCTTTCCCTCTCTGTCTCCTCAGCAGCAACATTTGTAGTGAATGTGACACGGAGCAGCTATCAGGCAGAGGAGAAGCAGAGCATCACTCTGGAGTGGAGCTTCACCACCAAGACTCAGGGAACCTGGAACAATCTGTTCATCTACTGTGAAGCGAACACGGATCATGGAGTCTTAGTTCTCTATCAGGTCCATGAAGGAGTTGAGCTTCCAGAGTCTCAGGATAAACAGTTTTCAGGACGAGTCCAGAGCGACAAAGACGTCCTCAGAGAAGGACGAATCAGACTCCATGTGTCCAGACTGAGGACTGAAGACTCTGGTCTGTATCTGTGTGGAGTGAAAACTGAAGATGGATCCAACTCTGGAAGATCTCGACTCAGCGTTTCTGGTGAGAAGAAATTATAAAGTTTTTTCCACTCATAGTTCAAATTCTGATTCATTGATGAACCAACATCTTCATCTTCTCCCTGAATCCTCCTGGATCTCAGCTTTCATCAAATATTAATAAATATTTCTGATTTCTCTCCCAGCAGCTGCTGATCAGATCCAAACTCAGAGACCAACTTTGACTCCAGAACCAGAGAGACGAGGAAGGCACATCATCTTTATCAGTCTAGGATCAATGGCAGCTCTAATATTGATTATTTGTTTTATTTTAGGATGAGAAGAATGACAAAGAAAACTAACCAATTGACAAGTGTAGATGAAAAGAACAAAACAGATAACTTTATAATTGTTTAAAATTAATTTTGCCCTCACAAAAATATGAGATTTGTTTCAATCTACTCTAATGCTTAAGATGTTAGATTATCATGACTTAGTTTATTCACTAAACTACACTTAGAGAAAACAGTAAGGGGATGTAATAATGTAAGTAATAGGATGAACAAAAGTCATGATTTGATGGAATGCCTGTGGTTTGCTGATTAATCAACACTGCGATCTAGAGGTCAATGTTTCTACTTCAGCTGCTGATACGAGTTTCTTAAATTGAATGTTTTTGCAGTACCTTCAATAGTGGAGAAATATTTTTATCTCCATGGCAACCATTGAGCTGTGAAAGATGTTTGCTCACACTCAGTGCCACCTATTTTTCCAAAGATTCTCCTGAAAGCTGCAGTTTTCAAGCTTTCAGCAGACAGAGCAGTCCTCCACTCTCCATCTCAGCTCCTTTAGACTAGCCAGCAGCAATTAGCAAGCACCTGTTGGAACTGCACTTCTAACTCTTTAAATGATCCACTTTTCAGTTCAACACTCCTAAGAACTGCTTTAAATGGCAAAATGAAGGCGCATTGTTGTGATGACATGCTGAAGGTGGAGTGTTTTAAAGAGAAAATTCAAAGTTATTTTGCCATGTCTGTATTTTCATAACTGAAGGCAACATAGTTACTTGATTGTGCTATAAAATCTCACTATGCGCCTGGAGAATATGTGATAATGTATATCCTCCATATTGCAATATTGATGACATTGAGTCATTTATTATATTCTTTCAGTTCCTGTTTTAAATAATTTATAAAATGTTTCTGGATTCAACCAGAACCATTGATCAGTTATTGTGTCAAAATGCCAAATCAGCTGATTGTTACTGAGACCAAAGATATTGATCTGATGCACTACTTGTGTTTACATTCATGTCTTTTAAATACTTTTAAATACTCTTGTTGCATTATGTAGATATAAAATTGTCCAATTTATTATTTTCACATGCATATTTAAACAAATTTTTATTAATATGTTGTGAAACAACACAAAGAGTTTTAAGAGGTTGTTATAAAAATCAATATTTCCCTATTTTCAGGTGAAATCAAATAATTGATTTTAAAGTGATAATTTCTATACATTTCATCAATTTCAGAGATGAACATAAAACTTTACCTTCAGTGCTAGTTTGTTGTTTCTTTGTTGAAAACTTATCAAAGTAAATGTTCATTACAGAATTGTTACTACTTTCAAAGTTTTCTCTCTGAACTTAATGTTTTAACTCAAAGCTTCTGATGAGTTTACATTTTTGATCAACTGCATTTCTGGTTTGTAACTGTGAATGGTTGTGGTTTTACACCATGTAATGTGTGTGAATGTGTTACAACGAGCTGCTAAACTGAATTTGTCTTTTGGAATAAATAAAATATTGTCAAGTGCAGATACTTCATTTCTTCTGAATTGATCACAATCTGACTTTTTTGAAAGTTTTAAGAACAAATATTTAAGAACAAATACTGAAGTAAACAGATTTTCAGTTATAAGTTTCTAAGCTCTTTTCGTCTTCATCAAAACATGAGCTGAATAAAAATGATTAACTTTTGCAGTAAACACATTTACAATTTCAGGCAAAAGCCAGAATGTTTGATGGCCAGCGCTTGTTCCAGAATGTCACAACGATGAAACTTTATCACAGAAAACATCAACCATTAACCATCAACCTGCTTTCTGTCCAACAACATGTTTTAACTTGTCACTTTTTTGATTGGATCAGTTAATTAAACCATGTGCTCCTTTAAATGATCTTTAATGATCAGAAAGATGGAAATGGGAATTTTTCCAAAGTTTTGATTTTTGAACTGAATCTCATGAAAACAGAACAAAATAAAATTATGAATGTTTACAAATAAGCGTTAACTGTAGATGACTCAGCCTGTCAGGTTTATTTTCTGTAAACACGTCAGAGACATCATTCCTTTTTCTTTCTCATATGAATCATAAAGATCACATGATTTCTGAAACAGTAAAACCTGCTTTCAGAAAGATTGACGGCTTATTAGTTAAATCTTTCTTACGTGATGAACAGATTAAGCTGGTATTTGTGTTTCTAGATCTCCAACATAGATAAGGACTGAATCATCAATAAGTTATATTTAATTAAAAATGATTTTTTTACCCTAAAAGTCTTTCAATCTGTACAAACTTAAACTGATTTGAATATTTTGGCCCTAAAATAATGTGTGACTTCCCAGGGTTAAATTATATATCAGTAAATGTGTCTGCAAAGAGCTACTGAACCAGATCAGAGCTGGACTATTATTTTATTTTTAGATAATCAAACTCCCTCCAACCTGAGTAGCTCAAGGCAGCCAATCAGAGGTGACAGCAGGTAGTTTCTATTGGTTTAACTGTCTCAACAGGAAGAGGGTGGGGATATTTTTTAAGTGACAAAACACTATGCAAATAATCACAATTGAAAGAGAAAGTAAAAACAGTTCTGCCTCCCAGGCAGTTTTCTTTGAGCTGTCTGCCAAAGAGCAATTAATGATACAGCAAGAGAAAAAGAATAGAGAAGCAGATTAGAGGAATAAAACTGGAAGCATCTTCATTCTCCAACTGATGTTAGTTTCCACAGTAGATCAGGTGAGTAAATCTGTTCTACTTTATTATAGGTCACTTTTTCATCTGACTTCTATAAGGAAGGTTTAAGGATCTCCAAACTGAACCATGAGTGAGAACTGTAGTTAAAGGGATATGGCTCAACACATGGAGTGATGTGGAAAATCAAATTTTCACAGAGAGCATCCACCACTATGTTGTGTAGACTGAAATAAAATCTTAAAGTCTTACTGTGACTTATTTAGTTGCAATGTAATGAAAACCTGACTTCACATCAATCATTAACTGTCTATCATGTAGGAAGATTAAAGGTTAAAATCTTCTGCTATTTCCAAATGTTGCTGTCACGATGATGGAATGCCATCTTCTGAAAATCCAAAAAATATTTGCTTGGTCAATTCTAAGCCACAATGAAGGTGTAATCAATCAGTTTATGTAATTGGAGTTTTTCTGCACTGTGAAGTAGTGAAGAATAACAGCTCACAGGTACAAAGGCAGTGAAGCATTAAAATAAAAGTATGTGCTAAAAGGAGGTCAATATTTTACTCCTCCCAATAGCTCAAATTACAGTTTATTTTCTGAACAACAGTTTAACCAATCCTCTTCCGCAAATTCATAATGTGACAGGTGAGCATGCAGCTTCAACACAGTGGAGGGGCGGGTCTGTGGCGATGTGGGTGTAACTGTCACATGATGTGAAAGGCGAGTTTACTGACGCTTTTATGGAGAAGGCATAGCATGCCATAGCGGGTTCAAGCACGGCTTGTTATTATTAATTGTTTGGACCTGGTAAGTCGTGTCTCAATCAGTGTAATCTTGGAAAAATAAACATTTTAAATGGAGTAAACTGATGATTGCTGATTTTTTTTTAAAATTTATTTATTTTTTTAAATGTGATCTAGGGTTAGTTTGAAACATGCATAATTAGATTTAGCTCATCCAAGTTTAGTCCATTTTGGCCCGCAATGCCATTATAATTTTTGCCACATAATTAAATCCTAAACTCAATGATCAGGTTTCTGAATAATTCTTTAATGCCATTCAACACAGTAATGACACTTCATGTGATGCATGCATGATATGTAACTGTTGCATCAACAACAATTCTGCCCATATTTTGTATTTTCTAGAAATAAAATTTGAGTGAACACAAATATCAGAAACAGAGAAACTGAAGTTGTTGAGTTCAGAAGTTTCCATCTGAACGAGCTGAGATCAGTCTTAGAAATTAAATAAATTAAAGCCGCAGCAGGAGTTATTGGTTATAGTGTGAGCTGATGTTCTGCTGCCTCTCCTCCTCTTCCTCTCTCAGGATGAAGATGATCTCCAGCATCCTGCTGCTCCTCATCCTCAGCTCATGTCTCTGTGGTCAGTCTCCATCTTCAATCTAAATCCATCAAAAATATCTTGTTTCTCTCTGTCGGTTTGGAAATCTTAGTTTTAGGTCAAAAAATGCACTTAGAGGTGATATGTATTACTTAATATGTATAAGTAATAAGATCATAAGAGTTGAACAATACTCACTTACAGAACTGTTCAATAATCAGATCTTAAGGAAAGCTATTGAATCTTTTCACCGTTTACATGCTGAGATCATTTCTGCCTTCTGGCCTGCGGCTCAGACTTCTTAGTGTGCAAAGTAACAGATACATAATCTCCTTTATTCCTACAGCAATTTTTCTTTTTAACTGAGGTCAAGGTAGAGGCACTCGCACCTGATTCGACACTGATGTTTGTAGCAACTGTTGATCGACAATAACATACTCTGCTGTACTCTAATTAATTTATACTGATGTCTTTTTGGTATGCTTTATTTATTTATTTATTTATTTTACTTTTGATACTTTGTCTTTTAGTTTTTATGGGGGTTTTTTATAATCACATACATGCTGTAAAATTAATTTCCCTTTTGGGACATGAATAAATCTGAATCTGAATAATCAATGAAAAGTCCAGACAAATTACCAACCAGAGTGTAATTTGCTTTGTTCCTCTTGCCTTAAGTTGTGTGAATGTAGACTCAAGTTGCTGAGATGGACTCTATCTCTTTGTGTGTCTTCAGTGTCCCTGCCAGTCTCCACTGAGGTGAAGTATGTTGGAGACCAGTTCATCCTGCTGCCCTGTGAATTTCCTACTTTTGACATGGAGAACCCCACAGTGGTGTGGAGCCACTCCATCCTCACTCCTTCAACGGTTCACCAGCTTGATCTACAAGGAAATGAACTGATGAACCAGAATCTGCTTTACAGAGGCAGAACATCCATGAAGGCTGATGCTCTGGAAACTGGAGATTTGACCTTGAATCTGACAAACCTACTGCAGTCTGACAGTGGGATCTACACCTGCACCATCAGGAACTCAAGAGGAGAGGAGCAGAGAGTTGCAGAAAAAGAACTATTAGTGAAAGGTAAGTTACAGAATCTGCAGCTACAGTTCGCAGATGAGACGTGAAACTGAATTCTTCATGTTTCTCCACAGAACTGTTTCCATCATGGGCCACAGCTCTCCTGGTGATACTCCTGGTTCTGGTTCTTATGGTCTCTGCTGGTCTTTTATATCATTTTAGGGACCGTTTTAACTCAGGTGAGTCTGCAAAGGGTCAGCATATACTCTCTTTTCACTTCCACATTTTTTTTTTTTTTTGGAAATAGACCCTGAACTGGATCAGAGAAGCTTTTCTATCTATGTTTCTGATGAGATTTGGGTAATTTTTAGGATTTGATATCAGATTCTAAGTCAAATATGCGTAGCTTCATGTCTGTCAAAATGAGATCTTCTTTGAGATGAGAGGAAACATCTACAGAAAATGTTGAGGCAGAGACTGAGAACAAAGGAGAGCTTCTTAGTTTAGTAGCTCAGAGAAAGACAGTTCAGAAGTGATGTTTCTGTTTCATGCAGTTGTTTTGTCCTCTGATGATAATTTGCTTCACACGCTAATTTAGTATCATCTGTCTGATGGGTTCCTCATTAGAATCTGAGTCATTCTTCAGTAATTACTCCAAAATGATCTTAAGAAGGCAATCTCTCTTGAACTGTAACTTCCTTAGGGAGGTTTCTGTCCAATGTGAGACAGACATCAGTTAAGCTAAGTCCACTAGTTTGTCCCCAATCAAACCTTCTGTCTGTCTGACCATTGGAGCCGCAGCTGCTCTCCGTCCAATCCCTGAACAAATAGATGTGTGGATGTGCCACAACTTTCTCCAGCCGAACAGAAACCAAACTCAATTTATTATCTTTGGACCTAGAGAGGAACGATATAGAGTAAATGCACAGCTTCAGTTAGTACAACTAAAAACAACTAAAAACCAGCAATCAGGCCAGAAACCTGTAATAGTGATGGACTCAGGTCCTCTGGTTCTGGTCTGTTCTGCATCCAAACATGAAAAAGTAACATTCAGCTTCTATGCACCACAAAGCTGGAACAAACTTCCAGAAAACTGCAAAACAGCTGAAATACTGAGATCCTTTAAGTCAGGGCTAAAAACCCACATGTTTAGTTACTTTTGTTTCATAACAACTGGAAGATTGAGCATCATACTTGATGTTTATTGATGGTTTTGATGATGGTATTTGTCTAAATGTAATGTCTGAAAATTGCATAACAAATAGACTTGACTTGCACATTACATTTGTTTATGTTCTTCAGTTCACCTGGTCGAGGTAGATTCAGGGGTGGAGACTGCCCTACTACGCTGCAAAACCATGGTGCGCCTACCTAGAGACGGTACAGTGGAGTGGATGGACAGATACAGGAAGGTGCATCTGTTTAAAGACGGCTCTGATCAGCCAGAAGAACAGGATCGGTTCTACAGAGCCAGAACAAGTGTGAATGAGGACCTGCTGCAAACTGGAGAGCTCAGCCTCACTTTGAAATACCCGACAGATGGAGACAGCAGCACCTACACCTGCAGAGTCTACAGCAGCAATGGAAACGTCCTGGTGAAGAAACAAGTAGAGCTCATTGTCAAAGGTTAGTGGTTTATTCTTTATGCTATTAAATGTGAGCTGTTCCTTTAACAGCACAGGAACAGATCAGCTATGTTGATGTAACAGAAATAAACTGGGTGGATCCTGTGCATATAGTCTGTTAAGAAAATGGTGTGACTGTGATGCTATTAATTTCTTCTTTTGTGTTGATGTTTATGTGAAATGCTCTACAGACCCATTAACTAGAATCACTGAGGAGAGAATCAGTAGTTTTGACAGTTTTTCCCTTTAGACCCACAAATATAAAAGTGAGAAAAGCAGCAGCACATGGGCCAAATATCACAATACCATCAGAACTCTGCAGAACTTTTCTATTACCTTTGATCTGATCTGGTTCCTCTTTCTGAAGTTTGAAATCATTCAATAGCATTTTAAAGATGAGTTGCAATGTTTTGCACAGCTCATGTTGATCTTTGTTCTTTCAGTCTTCCAGGTGGAGGTGGTAGAGGGGGCAGAGTCTGTCCTACTGCCATTCAGGACAACACGCGAGCTGCCGGGAGATTCCGATGTGGAATGGAGTTTTTTGGACAAGATGGTCCATATAAACATAAATGGTTCTGATAAGCCTGAAGAACAGGACCAGTTCTTCAGAAGCAGAACCATGATGAATGAAGACCTGCTGGATTCTGGAGACCTCAGTCTGACTCTGAAGCAACCCACAGAGGCAGACAGTGGAGACTATAAATGCATATTCGACAGCAGGACTATCTGGAGAGTGAAAACAGTCCGTCTCAAAGTGAAAGGTTGGTTTACGTTTTGGCTCTCTTGTTTGTCTGACTGTTTGTCTGACTGACTGTTCTGTGTCCTCAACAGGAAGATCTCAAGTTCAGGATCACAGAGAAAACATGAGAAGAAGAGGAAGCTCCTCTGATCCAACTCCTCTGATGATTGATCAGTCACTCTGATCATTTCATTGTTGCCAAATTACTGATCCAGTTCTATGTTGGATCACAGACAAAATCCCCTAAAATTGACAGAGTAATCTTTACCTCCTGATTCTTGTGCCAATATGCAGAATGAATATTTATTTGGCACAGTGAGAAGCACTGCTGCCATGCAGTAAGAAGGTCCTGGGTTCAATTCCAGATCTTCTGCATGGAGTTTGCATGTTCTCCCTGTGACTGGTTCTGCATGTGTGTGCATGGTTGTTTGTCCTGTTTGTCTCTGTGTTGCCCTGCGACAGATGGGTAATCTGTCTAGGGTGACACCACCTCACACCTAGTGGAGACAAGTATGTTAGAAAATGGATGGATGTCATTCTAGTTTTCAAGATCTTAGATAACCATTGATCTGTTCTGTTATTAAAATGCTGGATCAGCTCATGGAGATTGTTACCAAGATACAAGGTCTTCATCTGATGAATTTATTCTGATAAGGATTTTCAGGTGTTGAAAATAACTAATAGCATCATATAAATACTGATTATTCATACAGCCATAATATCTGCCATCTGATCAGCCTGATCACCTTAAACATTCACTCATTAATGCACTTTTTCTATAAGATTTCCACAGATGAACCGGACAATGTGTTTCTTCACTTAGAGCTGCTTCAGTCAGTTGATTAAACCAACAGCTGGTTTAATAAGTTGGTTAAAATTATTCTTTTCCTGCTGATTTTTTCATCTTATTGAAAGTAAATCTGTTTACACAAAATAAATCAATAAAGTTGAGAAGACAAGGATGCAGAATAATAATATTCACCAGAATGAGTCAAATCCATGAAGATCCAAGCAGGAAGTAAAATGATGTTACCTCAACAGAGATCAGCTGCAATGTGTGTTTTGTCCACATGGTGGCGCTCTAAGCTCTGAATAAAAGCTGCTCAGCAGTGAAAGTTAATATTTCTCCTCCTTTCTGTCTTTATTCAGTTCTGATGTGAAAACACAGATGTAGAAATGTTTCCTTTAATGAAATGTGTTTATTTCTGACAGCTTTAAGACGTGATTATTGAATATTGATCTGATCAGCTGATCAGCAGCTTCATCCTGATGCTTCACTCACTGATCTTCACTTCAGTTTACAGGAAACAACATGAAATAGTTTAGTAACATTTCTGGTTTTAATGGATTTTAATGCATTAATTGAACATCTTTTATCAGATTCTATGTTTCTACTTCCTGTTTATTTATTTAACTTTAAAGATTAAGATCCAACGGAAGGAAAAGTTTGAAAAACACTGAAAACAAAGAAACAAGAAAAGTTTAATATTTTATTAGTAACAAAATATCAAAATACAGAAATTATTGTTGAAAACAGTTTAAATGTTGATGTGATCAGAAATTTAACAATCCAAACTAGAACTGAAATTTAACAGAAATAAATTCTCACTAAACCTGAATAAAACAAAGTTTATAATGTTTGGAAGGAATAAAGTACAATTAATGTGGAATCAATTAAAAATAAACATAAAGAAAGAATTAATTAAATAAAATGAGCTTGGAACCTCATTTAATCAGAACCAGGCCGGTGCAGAGGGGGGTGCTATGGGGGCTTGAGCACCTGCCCCTTTTGCTCCATTATTACTATTATTTCTTTTCTTACACTGTACTACAATTATTACTATTATTATTATTATTATTATTATTATTATTATTATTATTATTATTATTATTATTATTATTATTATTATTACTTTGCAAGAAAAACAACACAATAAGCCCTCCGGTCACATTGTTACCTTTGACCTTTAGCCCGTGACGCACTTGCCTCTCGCACGGTGAGTTAAGGCGGCTAACTGCGGAGCTCGAATGTTCCAGATTACAATTTTGGTGAAAAAACTGGAGTCGGCTTGCTATTGTCAGATAACGGAAAACGTTAAATGTTGCATCGTTTCTCCTTCAGCACGGAGTCGCGGTTTAAGCAGAAATGAAATATAAGAAGAGGAAAATATAGTTCCGCTCTCTAAATCCGCCTTTCTCTGAATATCTACTGAGCGGGAGGAAACGCCAGGTGAGGAAAAGCTGTTCTTATCTATCGATCCAGTGTTTTTATCATACAGACATTACGCTGTTGTTGTTGTGCTATGAGCTAGCTGCTAGCTAGTGACTTTGCTAGCAAAGCAAGATAACTAAAAAGTTTCCCTGTATTGTTAATGACAGCAGTCATTCTGCAGTATTACTGATGCAATAGCGGCACATCGCCCGTCCAAAACCAGAATCATCTCCATCATGGATATATGTCCGATTTTCTCCTTTTCTATGGTGAATGATGTACATTGCATTTACTCTACCGTTAGGTAAATGTCTCTTGAAGGAGAATAGTAAATAAAAGTCCAACAAGGACATTCATTTAGAATTAAAAATAACTCATCCTGAACATGATAGATATAATGTATGTAATAATGAAACTGCTTCTGTCATTAATGAAGGGGCAAACATAAACTTTTATTTGTACACATCAGAAATCTTTGGTTTTGATTTTAGGCTCTGCCAAGGGCATCATGTGAGAATCACAAGCAAAACTTTGAATAGCAAGCAAAGATTTCTGACATGCGTAAATAAGTTTGTTTTGCAAATAATTTTTTTAAGTCATGAAATAAAAATTTGTGATTTAATTAAAATGATTTTTGTTGGAAAAAATGTTACAATCCAAAATGTCTTGATCACAATTTTATATTATTTAATTGAGGTTAGTATTTTAATTGAATAATTGTTATGCTGTGGACTGAAAAACATATTGGTTTAAACACCAGGGTAAAGAACTGGTAGTGTGGTTTATTATAGTCTTCTGATCATAATTCATTATGTTTTGCTTGTTTCAGTTCAAAGATGAACGTAAAGACAGACGTCAGAAACAAAAAATAAAGGATCTGCTAGAAGCAGCCAAAGGTACTGGATTGTTGACCAACTGGGTCAGAACCAGTACCACAGGTAAGAACAACAAAGTAAAGGTTCTGACCATCATCAACCTGCAGTTTTTGGTAGTGAACACATATTTAATATTACAAGGCAGCTATTATCCTTTTATTATGTTAAGAGTAGTCTTTTCTCATAGTGACAGGCATTAATAAATTTTTGTTTTTGTTTTTTTTCTGCAGTTCCACGTTAAAGTTTGATGCAGCTCTGTTTTTCTGAATGGACCGTCTTCATCTCCACTGCAAGTACAGCAACCCAGGCAGATGTTCTTTGATTGTATGTCTCACAATTTTGTAATTTATAATTGTTAATTAAACTCTAAAAGTTGTGAGACTTTGTTAATATTCTGTCCTAAAATGCGATTAGATGTGCCCTTTTTTTTTTTTTTTTAGTGCACCTGCCCCTTTAGTGGTCTCTGCACGGCCCTGATCAGAACAAATCTGGTCATATTTACTGCAGAAGGAGGGACTGATTTAAAGTTAGATATGAACAAAAAATAATAATAACATTGAAATGTATGTAAACATTAACCTGTGGAGTGACTTTGTGAAACAGTACGACTAAAGAAAGGAGACAATATGCAAGCAAAAATATATTTATATAATAATATAATCAAAGTTGTATAAAGATATAACTATTAGTTATAGTTATAGTTATGGAGGAAATAAATAAAATAATATGGGACATATTACTCTTAGATCATATAAACATGTTTTATATTGAAGAACAATAACAATGTAAATTTTTTCTCACGTCTTTTGAACAAATTCAGAGGCTAAAATTATTGATTCTTAAGCTGCAAAACTGTTTTTTCTACATAAATGTTTAATAAATGTGTTTCTGCTTCTTTAAATTGATTTGTTCAAAATAAAGAAATTCACTTCCAGAGCATCAAGATATAAACTGTAACAGCTGAAGAAACCAATTTTGGGTCAACTGGAGCAGTGATCCCAACCCTGGTCCTCAGAGCCCAAAGTCCTGCAGGCTTTAGGACTTTCCCTGCAGCCACATGAACGATTCAGTGATTAAAACTCCTCTGCAGAAGCTGATGGGCTGCAGAGGAGCTCATGCAACCATTGCAATCAAGTGTGTTACAGAAAACAAAAGGTGTGACTTCTCAATGGTAACCACAGAACAAAAGTCATGCAGCCTTTTGTTCTGCGGTTACCACTGAGAAGTCACATACCTTGTGTTAAAACTTCTTGTGTCCAAATTATTATTGATGTGTAAATCTATGCTTAAAGTGCTAAATAAAGTTATTTTAAAGTGATGTACAGTGACTTAAGTAAAATATTTCCAGTAATGAAAAGTAAAAACCTGTTTAAGGAAACATGTTGACATGTTGTGGGAGAAAAGTCTGTTTGTTTCTGACTTCAGGTTCAGGTTATGCATAACAGGACGACGTTTACAGCAGCTTTATTTTATCTTTACAATATCATAAGAAGCTACAAACTGTAAAATATGTAAAGACCTGAAGCTGCAGTGGCTGGATAAACAACACAGGATAAAAACTCAGAACAAACTGTGGATAAAAATCAGCAGCAGATCTATAATTTGAATAGAGTTTAGAAAAAGAAAAGAGGATGTAATAAACCTCTACAGCCAAGTATTTCTACAGACTGAAGCAAAACCAAGAAAAAAGCACCAAAGCAAATATTTATATTATTCTATAGGTTATAATCCACATCTTATTTATGATATTTTTGTCATGAGGAAGAAAGTAACAAAAGGTCATTGCTGAAGAAGTTCCAACATATAGTAACGTGTTTCCATCACACACAGGCTGATCTCCTCCGTGTCACGATGCATTGATGCAGTAATTTATACCAGAAGAGGCTCAGCCAAGAACTGAGTGCAGAGAAATGTACAAACCTTGAGGAAGCCTCACAAACAGACGCTTAAAACATCTGTTTATGATTGATCTAATAACATATTCTCATTTCCCTACATACTGAATTTGGGGATTATTTGCCCGAAAAAATAGAATCTTTAGATATTTGACTCTGTGTAGCAAATCTCTATAAAATGAGAGGTTAGTTTCTGACATTACTGGCAAGAAATATTGAACTTTTGTTCAATATTCTAGTTTTTGAGTTTGTTAAATCAATATTGAATAAATGAGTGTGCTGAATCAGCACACAGATTCCTGTTTGTAGAATCTGTAATATGATCCTGCAGGTCTGTGCAGGTTTGTTGGATTGTTTCAGTGTGAAAAATGTCTGCTGTGCAGCCAGTCTGCACCTGAAAGCTGAAAGGTTAAATAAAACCTGTCTCAACTGGTGGAGAAACAACAAAACTCACCTGAGACTTCCCTACGCCTCTCTGCTTTTACTTGAAGAAACTTCATTTATTACATTCAGAAAACTAAAACCTCAATGATATTAAAACTTGTGTTGCTTAAAATGATCAAACCAGTGACTGATAATAAATGAAAATAAGCAGAAAAGTTTAACTGAACCTTCTGATAATAGAGAAATAAATAAAAATAAATGTTCAGAAATAAATGTTGGCTGTGTAACAAACTGCTGCTGGTGAATCATTTGTTAGATATTAATTTACTATTTACTTATTAAGCTTCTTTTAGAAATATTTTGTGTTTCTGACTTTAGGCTCAGTTTTCATTCACTGCAGATTTACAACAATTTCTAGTTTCTGTAACTGGAATGAAAACTCAGAACAAACTGATAAAAGTCAGCAGCTGGTCTGTAATTTAAATTTAGTTTTGAGTTACAGGTAAGGATGGGCTGGTTTCAGGTTTAAGAGTTTCTCTGCAGTGAACAACATCCAAAGTTAATGCCAGGCGTGGCTTTAAGTTTTCGGAGGTATGGCAAGCCGGTTTAACATAAATTCGGTTTCGTCTAACTACCTATATTTAAAAATGCATTTTGACAAGACAAATCTACATTTTTACTGTCCCGAATGGTAATTTAAGATTTCTGTAATCACATATACGAAAAAAGATGTTTGAAAATGCACAACGTTCATATTGAAAATGCTTTAACAATAACAATTTTAGCTTTTCAAAGCTGTTTTTAAGTGCATTCGGTTTGTAGGAAATGAATAAACAGGATTTTTTTTTAGTCTTATAGTTTATGAAGTTTTGTGTTCTCTGCATATCCAACATTGCTGAGCTCTTTCTACGTTTTGGCTTTTACTGACAGTTTTGTGCAGGAAACATAAAATTCTGCAGGCAACAAAGGGGCTTCCACGTCATTCTTAATTCAGATATCTAAAATTGTAATTTTGACTGGTCATAATTCAGTTCAAAATATCTTACATTGTAATTACAGATGTGCCCCGTCAAATGACGGATCCAGTGATGTAATTTGAGACATCTTGAAAGAAAGTTTGACTCGCCAGAATGTAAATACAGATATCTTAAACTACCATTCCGGATAGTCAAAATGTAGATTTGTCTTCTAGTCAAAATGCATTTTTATATATCTAGAATGTCAGGCGAAACCGAATTTATGTTAAATGGGCTTGCCACAGAGAACTGAAATTTCTGACAGATATATTACGTCATTCTCTAAAGGCGGGAAAAACGTACCTTTCTGTCCGGAGAATGAAGTAAAGTGTTTCCTCCATTTGAAGCAACCAGGTGTTGATGCAGGTAAAGGATTAAAACTAACCAAGTAAGTTTATTATATTTTATGTTGGTTCATTGCCTAATTTAGACAGTAGGATAAAACATTTTACTGCCTAAATCTATCTGCTTTCCAGGTCAGTATATCTCAATAATAACTTTAAAACTCTGTTTTCCTGTTTGACCCGCTCTGCTAGATGAATGTTTTATGTTTCTACTGTCAGCATTAAACGCGTTGGTTTAATGTGGTGGTTCAGCAGAAGAAAGAAAGAAATCAGTCATTTTGTGTTTATTATGAAAAACATTATGGCAGCTATTGTAATTATTGTCTTTTCATTTAACAATAAGACGAAAATGTAAAAATAAATATTTCTGCTTTCAACAGTTTTTATAGCAGGAAGGTTGAAAAGCTGCTTTGATCAATGAGTCTTCAAAATGTGTTTCATATTTAACAATCATAAAATGTTTCATTTGTTTATCCAGATGAAATTTATAACGAACAATTTCTGAGAATATAAATGTTCAACACTGAAGAATGGCAAAGGTTCAGGAACAGGAACCATCTTGTCTTTGTGACAGTTCTTACAACTTCAAACTGGGCGTGGAGTTAAAGACCTGACTGACTGCCTCCACCAAAAGCTCAAATTACATTCAGTTTCCTCCCAGCAGCTCTACTACATATAAACTGAAACATCAGACTCCAAAATAATTGAATATATCCATTAAACACAGTTATAACTCATTGAATGGGATTAAATGTGTGTTGAGACATTAAATGAATGTTTTCTCAGCAACAACTGAGTTCATATTTTCTATTTATTACATTGTCGTATAAATAAAAGCACAAAAAAATTTATTTTGTTAAATAGTTTTTGTCACTAATTCCAGAAAGTGAAACTAACATATTATATAGATTCATACAAAGAAATTTTATTATTGTAGAATATATTGTACAATATTAGAAAATCATGGTGTGACACTTTTCAGTGAATTTCCTCTAAACAGCTGCAAAGGTTTCCTGAGACTCTAAGTTGTTTCTCAGTCTGAGATCATTTAGAAGATTTGCTGACTGAACATGTTGACTCTACATCATGAGATTTTTACTTATATTGAACACTTGCCTCCATGCAAGTGTGACCGGATCCTTTCTGGGTTGTGCTGGTTTGAAGTGATCAGGTTGTGGCTCGGTTTGTCTTTAAAAGGATTTTTGCTTGATTTATTCTGACAAGAACATGAAACAACCGTGATAGAGGCTGTTGCTCCAAGTCCTACACAAAACAAGAGCACAAAACAGAAATTAACTTAATAAATCTATAAATAAACTGGATGCATTTAGATAGAAAATAAATAGTACAACATGACAAAAGGGGAGGGGCTAAGGAACGCAAAGGTTTTAAGAACAATACCACAGAAGAAGAAATAAAGAGGAGGGGCTTCTGCTGTTAAAGTAACACGGTTAAAACAATGACGGAGATTTTCAGGTAGGGAACAATACAAATAACCAAAAAAAAAAAAAAAGACATTTTGTGTAATTATAACAAAGAAATATAACCAGGTTACATTGCAAACAAGAAAGACAAGTTATTGTGTAAGAAGCTGGTTGTTCAGTGTTTATCAAAAGTTGAGTGGAAGGACAAGCTGTGATAAATCACATTGCAGCAGGGAAACTGCAGCCTTGTTCAAGGAGGAAGGAGAAACCTGAGGCTGGATTCAGATCAGACTCAGTTCACTCCTTCATTAGAGTTGGATTCACTCAGATGAATCCTAGTTACAAGCATTTTATCCAGACTGAGGAGAAGTCCTTTTTCAGATGAAAGTAAAGTTTGTATTTAATTCATGTATCAAGGGTCTGAGTCTCCAGAGTGAAACTATTTAGAAATTAACAGATTTCTCAGAAATCTGAAATCTCTGTTTAGCTTAAATTGATCTTATGCAATTTTCTAATTAAATGTAAATTATAATTAATGTTGCAACAAGAATTACAGAATAAAACTCTGTGTGATGAATCTAAATAAAAATGTATCTAACAGTGAAATTAACAAGCAATGCAATAATTGTACATTGTTTGTCATTGACTTAATATGCTTTTCATTATTTAGCAGTAAAAAAAGTAAAAACTCACTGATGTTTCATGATTATAAGAAACTGATTCAGCAGCTGCAGAGAATGAAAACAGTCGTGTTGCTGTATGAGCTTATAACCACAAGGAGGCAGTAATGATCTCTTTCTAAACAACCTTTATCTCGACCTGCACCAGAGGTCAGAAGTAAATATGGAAATATTTACTTCCATACAGTTGTTCCTTGTACTGATGTTCTGCTGCCTCTCCTCCTCTTCCTCTCTCAGGATGAAGATGATCTCCAGCATCCTGCTGCTCCTCATCCTCAGCTCATGTCTCTGTGGTCAGTCTCCATCTTGTCTTTGTGACAGAAAGCTCTCTAGATGGAGCTGAAAGACTCCCATGTTCCAGTTCTCAGTGTGTCTGCTCCTCTCTTTCCCTCTCTGTCTCCTCAGCAGCAACATTTGTAGTGAATGTGACACAGAGCAGCTATCAGGCAGAGGAGAAGCAGAGCATCACTCTGGAGTGGAGCTTCACCACCAAGACTCAGGGAACCTGGAGGCAACTGATCATCATCTGCAGCATGTTGGCTCCTCATAAACCGCTAGTTCTGTATCAGGTCCATGAAGGAGTTGAGCTTCCAGAGTCTCAGGATAAACAGTTTTCAGGACGAGTCCAGAGCGACAAAGACGTCCTCAGAGAAGGACGAATCAGACTCCATGTGTCCAGACTGAGGACTGAAGACTCTGGTCTGTATCTGTGTGACGTGAAAACTGAAGATGGATCCAACTCTGGAAGATGTCGACTCAGCGTTTCTGGTGAGAAGAAATATTTTATTCAGATAAAATCCTGAGTTGTTGAGTTTCTTCATCTTCTCCATGAATCCTCCTGGATCTCAGTTTCCATCAAATATTAATAAATATTTCTGATTTCTCTCCCAGCAGCTGCTGATCAGATCCAAACTCAGAGACCAACTTTGACTCCAGAACCAGAGAGACGAGGAAGGATCGGCCTCTTCATCAGTGTGGGACTGACAGCAGCAGCTCTGATTGGACTTTTCTGTTGTTTTTTCATAACATTTATGTTAAACAGACATAAAAGAGACAACAGAAAGGCACTTTTTCTTGCTTTCTCAACTTTGATCAAAAGTTAGAGAATGTTTATCTGCAGCATTAAACTCTTTTCTCTGATGTTCATTTAAATGAAGGATTTTAAAACTGAAACAGTTTTATTAGATAGAAAATAATATAATATTATTATTTATTTTGTAGGTTCAGTTTTTCAGTTTTTATCTGATTTTCTTCCTTCTGTTCATGAACCAGCAGCATATCAAAATCAAATCAAATCAAATCAAATTTTATTTGTATAGCACATTTCAGCTACAAGGCATTTCAAAGTGCTTTACATCATAAACATAAAATACAAAGTCATGCAACATAGAATAAAATAAAATACCAAGTGGGTTTTTTTTTTTCCTTCCTCCCTTTTCTTTTTGTCACGAAATTTAAGCGCCTGTTACCGCCGGACTCCACTGTCCGTTTAACCACGGATATTCGTCGGGCCCCACAACAGGAAAAGGTCTCAACCTACAACTTACATCCATATCCACAAATGCAAATCCATACATATTAAATTTCAAATACTTTCTCAACTTTTCAGTTGATTCAGTAATATGTCATGGTCGACAGTGTCAAAAGCTGCACTGAGGTCCAACAGAACCAACACCGTGGTTCTCCCACAGTCCGTATTTATATGGATGTCATTGATGTTCTGGTTCTGACCCGCTGGCTGCTGGAAACAGACACTCTGGACTGAACCAGAACCTGGAACCAGAACCTGGAACCAGAACCTGGAACCAGAACCTGGAACCAGAACCCTGGTCTGAGCTGCTTTAAGCTGCAGCAGCTGATGAACCAGTGAAGTTCTGGATCTGCTCCACTGGTTCTGGTTCTGAAGGTTCTGCTGTAAATAAATCCAGATTTCTTCCCTCATGTTGTCAGAACCTGATTCTCTGCAGAACCTTTTAACATCCAACATGAGCTGCAGCTGTTTGGACCTCAGCAGAACCAATCCAGCTGCTGGATCTGACCTCAGACCAGTTCTACCATCAAGGGTTCTGCTGGAGCGCCACCTGGTGGTGGAGTTAGGAACTGTGAGCTGATAGAGCTGAAGGTCTGAGTGATGGACCGACTGGATCGGTTCAGTTTGATTTGTTCTGTTTTTATACTTTTTTCACTATCGATATTAATCCTAATTGTAATTTTAATTTGTGTATTAAAACGATAAAATGCGGCTGCACAACTTTTAACAGGAACTCGAAAGAGAGAGCATGTAACTCCTGTCTTGGCCTCACTTCACTGGCTGCCTGTATATTTTAGGATCCGTTTTAAAATTCTTATGTTTGTTCTTAAATCACTACATAATCTTGCCCCGGCTTACCTCACTGAGCTTCTTCACCCTTACATACCTTATCGGTCTCTCAAGTCTGCAGATCAGTTGCTCCTGGAGGAACCGAGATCTAGAAGGAAGCTCAGAGGGTCAGGGCTTTCTGACCCTTTGGTGGGTCCTAAGTTATGGAACGATCTGCCTGTGCAGGTTAGAGAGGCCCCTTCACTGTCCACTTTTAAAGCTCGTCTTAAAACACATCTAATTTACTTGGCTTTCAACTCCAGCGAGATCTAGTTTTATGTTTGTTTGTTTTGAATTGTAACAGTTTTTGTACAGCACTTTGTATCAGCTGTGGTTGTTTTAAAATGCTTCATAAATAAAGTTGGTATGGTAAAATGATCAATTCTGCTTTTTATTTCTTTTCTATATTAACACACAGAAGCTTTTATAAATATAATATTGGTATGTAGATGACTGTCAGCCCATATCATGCCAGCACCACCTCTGTGTTTCAAGAGTAAAAACTGTTGAAATAATCATTTCTATCTGTTTTTATGATTTTATCATAAATGAATAAAAAATCATAATCATAACTTTTTTAACCTTTTATCAAAACTTAGAAACTAAAATATTTTCCAGCTGCTCTGAGATTTCTGCAGACTGTATGTAGAAATTAACCTTTAAATCTCCACATGTTCACACAGACAGACGTTTGCAATCAGTTTATTGATTTACTGACATTAAAGTTACAGAAAAACATGAAGGAAATATTTTCAATTTGTCATAAAGATCATAAATCTTAAATGTGGCTTTTATGTTTGGACTTTGGACATGTCCTGTTTGTAACCCTGAAAGTTTCTTCTAGCAAATGAACTGGAACATGAGAATAAATTACAGAAAGAGAAAATGTTTCATTCAACATGAGAGCAAAGCTGCTGGTTTGATGCTGTTTTTCACATCAGTGATCAATAAAGTTTATTGAGAGAATCTGGAGATTTAAAGTCGTTGGATTGAAAAACCAACAGATTATATAGAATAATTAAACCATTCAGGTCAAAATTTGATCCTGAATGGGATCAAATTATGTTTTAACAGCCAGAAATGATCATTTGTTTGTTTTTGTTCATTTTTTTGAAGCCAGTTGTGCATCAGGCCAGCAGATCGTCATCATGTTGAAAACTCAGTTTAAAGATTTAAAGATGAAATTCTTTGATTTAGAAACTTTCATCGTCTCAAATTCATTCAGCATTTTTATCTGTTCTGCTGCTTTGAACTGAAACTGAACATCTTGGCAGCAGAGTCGCCATTTTAGTTACTTGAAACAACATCATCAATAATTATTGTCTCAATATTACAGATAAACACAAAGAAACTGGAACATCTGCAGTTCAGTTCTTCAAACTGAGGCTGAACTAAACAGTTTGTGTTTAGGCAGATTTTGTTGTTTTCCAAAGTTCACACTGAACTGAATTCAAACAGATCAGATGAAAATAAATGACTCAGTTTGGTTCTCTGTAGCTGAAAGTTAATAACTGCTGGTCATAACAACCAACTGCTCTTTGACCTTTGACCTTCTGTTTCTGCTCAGTTTTCATCAAGTTGAGTTTTGTCCCATAAATGGTCTCTGTGGTGCCTTCAGGGACTTTCTACTTCACTGAAATGTGTTATTTACCCAAACAAATTGATTTTAGAGTCTTTCTAAAACACAATTTATAATAAATATCAAAACATAAACAAGTGATGAAATCAGTGAATAAAAGCCGTTTAAAATGTTGATGTTTTCTGATGTGAGGAAAATGACCTTCAAAAAAATAACTAACATAAAGAAAAGTGAATTATTCCCATCAGAACCACACTGGATAAAATATTGTTCATTTGCTACTTTAAAAGAGTTAGATTGAAAATCCTCAGAATCTGATTTATTTGGTGTTTTTATTTCTATCTTTTTTTCCAAGACAAACTCAATGATCATCATCAGCAGCTGCAAACAGAAACTCTGAAGCTTCAGGTTGTTTTATTATTTTAGGATTCTCTCTGCAGATCCACACAAACCTTCAGTCAAGGAGGAGCAACGAGGATGCGTTCAGGTACCCTCGAACGTTTAATTCTTAGAGAAAAATGGGACAGATTACAATAAAATAGAAAAGAGAAAAACTAAAGCGATGCATTATTACCATTAGATTTGTCTCAATAACTATTTTATTAAAACTTACAGTAGGAAGTTCAGTCTGTGTGTTTCTCATGGAATCGGTGACCGAGGCGTCCTTAAAGGCATCATCTCTCAGCGGGTTGATGTCAAACAGTTTCTCTTTCACATGTACTGCAGCAGATGGATGGTCTTCATGTCTCACCGCTTCTGGGTTTGTCTTATTTCATTTATTCATTTTTTTCCTCTGGTTTTTCTCTCTGTGAAACTTTGTGATGTGAAGCAGCGAAAACTCAGCAGATCCTCTGCAGAAAAACAGGCGAGTTTCTTCAGCAAAAAGCAATTCAGCTCCGATAAAACCTGATAAAACCTGATAAAACTTGATAAAACCTGCAAATGCAACATTGAAATGTGAATATTAGTGAGAACAACCTGATCTTGTATCTATTGCTTGTTTTCTTTTCTTCTCAAAACTGATCAGCGAAATGAGGTGATGAAGACTTCTGATGAAGATGATCCAACTCCTCCTTTCTGCAGTTTTAGTTTCAGTGTCTGAAGGTTTTAATTCATAGTGATGGTGAACTAAAACATACTGTCTTTTTTGGCGGAGTTTTAGTTTATTTACATCCCGCCTATCAACGGAGCGGAACCAACTGTTGTAACATCTGCAATGTGATTGGTTGATCTGTTGCTCCGCCCTCTGAGTTCACAAGGTTTCAGATCAACTTTGTTAGTATATGGAGGCTTTTATTGTGAAATAACACGAAATGAGTACAAACATGAAAATTAAAATCCTGAAATATTTCATCAGAAAGAAACAAATTGAGATAAACTTGATAAGCAGATCTACATTAATAGATCTATATTCACTTTCATCAACAGTCTGATCTGATCTGAGCTGATTTAATATTTATTGTTTTCTGGCTTTCAGTGACATAAATCTCCATATAATCCAGACTGAAGCACTAAAATAAAGATAAACAGTAAAAGGTTTATGTTAATGCGACTGAATGAATATTTTTAAAGAACAAATTCGTTTATTTAATTCAGGTTTTATTTAATAAACCATTTAGTCTCAATAGACAGAAATTAATAAGTTTTAGCTCAACTACCTGATCAATATCTGGGTTTATTCTGAAATTGGTTTAACTTTTGAAAATGTTTAATCTCTTTTATATAAAGAATAATAAATAAACACATTAAGTCTAATGAACAAATTAACACAATTTATGCTGCAATAATAATGGAATAACTAAACAGAACTTTTCTTCTGCCTTCTGAATATTTTAATTAATCTGATTTTTCCATTTGACTCAAAACCTGAAAAATGACATATTTTAATTCATTATTTTATTGCTTTTTTTTTTTTTTATGAATTCAAAAAAATTATTTAACCTTAAATAAAGGTTTTTCCATGAATGAACACAGATCACAGAAGCAGTGAATTATGGGATTGTTTAGCTTTAGTTTTTTAACTTTGTCATTAATAGAGAAAGAATAAAATCACAAACTGCAGCAGTTTTTTAGGTTGGTGATTAATTATAATTAATCTCCTGAATCCTGACAGGTTAAATTAATCTCCATAAAAAATAAAGAAGTTTCTGCTCTGACGTCACAGGAAGTTGGACTTGCTGGTGTTTTCATTTGTTGCCACCAGGTGGCAGTATTGCAGTTTTTATTGTTACATGTTTTGCAGCATTTTCCTTCTATATTATAAGCTTGGTGGGCCACCAGACTTCACGTTCCTGGAGCCATCATCTAAATAGGATTTTATACACCAGTAACTGATGCAGTAAAGATGATTAATTTATTTTTATTGCCCATTGAGTGGACGAGGTGCAAACCAGTTGAGTCGTCCCAGAACCTGTTTATCTATTATTATTTCCAGATGAAAATGTCGGCTTTTGCATGTCAGAATTTTTGTAACTTAACATTTTATAATGCAAAACATGATGGACTGACCTACTGCACCAGAAACTGGACTTAATGGGTTTCTGGCCGTAACAGATTCTAAGACATTCTAATCTCATCACAAAATTAGAAAGTTGAGGTGTTTATACTTGATGAATCTAAATGTCAGACTGTAGATTGTGAATGATGATCTCCTCCTCTTCCTCTCTCAGGATGAAGATGATCTCCAGCATCCTGCTGCTCCTCATCCTCAGCTCATGTCTCTGTGGTCAGTCTCCATCTTGTCTTTGTGACAGAAAGCTCTCTAGATGGAGCTGAAAGACTCCCATGTTCCAGTTCTCAGTGTGTCTGCTCCTCTCTTTCCCTCTCTGTCTCCTCAGCAGCAACATTTGTAGTGAATGTGACACAGAGCAGCTATCAGGCAGAGGAGAAGCAGAGCATCACTCTGGAGTGGAGCTTCACCACCAAGACTCAGGGAACCTGGAACAATCTGTTCATCTACTGTGAAGCGAACACGGATCATGGAGTCTTAGTTCTCTATCAGGTCCATGAAGGAGTTGAGATTCCAGAGTCTCAGGATGATCAGTTTTCAGGACGAGTCCAGAGCGACAAAGACGTCCTCAGAGAAGGACGAATCAGACTCCATGTGTCCAGACTGAGGACTGAAGACTCTGGTCTGTATCTGTGTGACGTGAAAACTGAAGATGGATCCAACAATGCAGGATGTCGACTCAGCGTTTCTGGTGAGTTATTTGGGGTTTATTTTACTTTCTTTTGACTTTTTATGTCTTTATTGAGCATAAATAAAACTATTTATTAGTGAAATGTTTTAGCTTCTCTTCATTAAAGCTCATGTTTGATCACATCTCTAAGCTCTAGAGGTCAGAAGGTCGACCTCAGCATAGAGTTGTGATTCTAGACCAAATCCACCTGGGAATTCAGCTGATCTATTAGATGAAAACTGTGATTCTACCATAATTCTGCTGAAGCCAAAAGTGCAACATCTTCATTTTATTTCATTATTGAAAGTGAAACTGTGAAGGTAAAAGTTAAATTGGTACAAGGGATAAATTAGCTCCAGTTTCTGTGCCAGCATATATCATCACTAGAAACATATTTAGTGTCTTCAATACTTGGGCCAGTTCCAGTCTGTAGGGCCACTGGCCCCTTTAGATCCATCCTGAGTTCGGCCCTGTAAAGGACTGGACTGATGTAACAATACATTTCCACAGGCTGAGGAAAGTAAAGGGTTAAGTGGATTTTCTGCTGAGAGCAAAACATGCAGCACTTCTATGTTTATCTGAAGCAAATAAAACTCAACCAACCAGAGTCAGGAGAAGGCTCTCAGTGCTGACAATCACCATCTTGTACGTGCTGCTCATACCTTTTCCTTGCTCTTGGCTTCAGCTCCTCCTCCACAGTGAAGCTGCTGTGATTGAGCTTTGAGTGCATAAATGTTAGAAATGTAAATAAAGGACGACGACCAGAGCTTCTCAGGGTCGTAATCACCACGGTCCGAGTCGCCCGACTCTCTCAGGGAGGGGAACTCGCAGCAATGGCCACTTTAGTTTATGAGGCTGTTTTTCCTTCACTATCTGGGAGACGAGGAAGAGGTTAATTGGACAGGCTTAAAATAAATCATTGATAATTGGTGACTATTTTGTGAAACACTCAAAGACTGTAGCATAAAACTCATAGAATCAGATTTAGCTGCAACAAAACAAAGAGTATTTATGCATTTTTACAAAGTAAATTGAAATGTTAAACAATGTCAATTTTTTTTTTTTTTCCATTGTGAAATATTTCAATCAAATTTAATAGTGTTCCCATTCAAACTCCCAAAACAAACAATCAAATCTTAATATTCCCAAACGAATGCTAACATCTAAATCTATGGTTTGTGCTAAAACTGAAGCATTATGGGGGTTTGGACCCAGTACCTTTGGCCAGGTCTGGTTAGAGGAACCAAAAATTGTAGTCCAGTCCAGAACTACTTTGTTGTGTGGAGAACCTCAAGGGTCAGTACTGAGACCAGTTTTATTTCATTTGTATATAAACAACATAAGCAAAGTGTCTAATGTGTTAAATTTGTGTTATTTGCTGACGACACAAATATTCTAGTCTGGTGAAAATTTACAACTTCTTTCCATAGAAACCAGTAAATTAAAGAAATGGTTTGATAATAACAAATTATCACTAAATTGGAACAAGACTAAAATTATGTTTTTGGAAACTGCTACCAAAACACTCAAATTCAAGTTAAGTTAAAGTTCACATGCACAGTAAATTAGTTTCCCAATGAGTCATCATCTTACCACCTGATAGACAGACTGCTGTGATATTTTCCTGGCCCTGAATAGTTCATCTGTAATCAGTGCTGGTTGCCTCCATGATTATCAGGCTCTCCAGAAAACCAGTCTGAGGAGATGAACTGGTTCCCATCGCTCCACAACCAAATGCTCAGCTGGAAGACAATAAACAGCAGATGATACATTTCATTCAATGTTTCCCAAAATACACAACAAATAAAATGTAGTGGCATCAATACCTCCTGTGCATTAGAGCCTCCAATCCAGGCTGGTTTGGTTTAGTGACCTGCTGCAGTTATTATAATCTGAATCTGATGAGATTCGTTCAAGTCCTGAACTGATGCAAAGTTTCTCCCCATAAACAGACAGTTTCTCTGCAGACATAACAGTTAGAAGTAGCTGGATTTCTTCAGCAAAGAATAAAATAAATTAAGATCACAATGTTACTGGAAATCACCTCGGCTCTTGCCCAAGTCATGAGTTTCTGAACATATTGAAAGCAGCGACAATAGGTGGCGCTCTTGCACCGTTTCTGTTGGGATTTTAGTCACAATCTTAAAATACGTAAATTTCCGAGCGTCCGCCATGTTTGGTGAGTTTTTCTGGACATAGTAACTGCAAATCAACTAAAAGACTGTTAAAGGGAGTCCTGACTATTTTCTCCAGTAAAATATCTGGTTTTATTTTTCTTGAGTTAAACATCAGTAATTTTACAGAAGTAAATAAAAAATGATTGGATTTACATTTATAAACAAATAAACATTTATTTTGAAAAACCTCTATTAATGGGATAGATTCATTGTTTCACCATTGTAAAGCTCCTACAGGAGAAAAAAGTATGAATGTTATCTGAACAACAAACAGGAATATTAGTGTTGATTTATTTTTATCTTTGTTTATTCTTCCAGTTCCAGTGGTTGTTCATGCAAAGGTTGGAGACGACGTTATTCTGCCATGTCATCTGGAGCCTCCATTTGATGTGAACAAACTTACAATCGAATGGAGATTCAAGGGTCAAATAATCCATGTGCATCACAGTCGAAGTTAAAGATGATGAAGCTTCAGATCCAAAGTACATTAACCGAACCTTCATGTTCCCTGATGAGTTTAAAAAGGCAACATTTCCCTCAAATTGACCAAAGTAACCAAGGAGGATGAAGGGAATTATATTTGCTTTGTTCCCAAACTGGAAAGTCAAGTCAGGAAGGGAAACGTTACTCTAATACTTGGTGAGTTTTATAAAATTAAAATAATTTAATACAAACCAGATAAATATATTAATGTCTATAACTCTTAATGTAATTCCTCAACAGTTGAAAATGCAGCGCAACACGACTCGACTGATCCTGGAGGTAAATATGTGTAACTAGGTAACCATGGTTACTGACCCTCTGACTCAGTTTTAGACTTTCTTTGTTACCTGCAGCCATTGAGGCTCGTTGGGTTGAATATTCGTCTTCCAGCTTTTATTATTATAACATGTTGATGTGCAGCTGGGCAGATAAAACCTGAATACATTTTGATCTACATATAGATGTGTGTGTGTGTGTGTGTGTGTGTGTGTGTGTGTGTGTGTGTGTGTGTGTGTGTGTGTGTGTGTGTGTGTGTGTGTGTGTGATGCAGTAACTGTGACTCCTGAATGATGAGGTGACTGTTGATTCACAACTTTGATCTCATTAATAAAACAAAATGCAAAATCTAATTCAAAATATTCAAAAGTGGATTGTTAAAAACACGTTTTTCTTTCTTGTCACAGGACCTGATCCTGGAGTTATTGTTGGTACTTTTGTTGGTGGGGCTGTTCTAGCAGCACTCATCATCATCCTCATATTCTGTGTTGTACGTTGCTGCAGAGATGAACCAAGTAAGTCAGTCATTGTCTTTCTAAGTCATGCAGGGTTTTGGTGAATTAATGATTTTCTCCATACATGTGGAAATGGATCAATTCCAGATTAATAACTTCTGTTAATTATTTACATTTTATTTTCCTGCTCAGTGATAAACTAAGCAGGACTGCAGTCACTGAACATCACAGCTGAGCATCAAACCAGGAAGCTGAACTTCCTTGTTAGTGACTGAATCTGACTGACTAGATATCAGATCATTGATGTAGCAGCAATGAACTGGTGACCTGACTGGGTTCATCATGGCTCACCAGCATTCCCACTGACCTGAACAGGATGTGAAGGTTTAGACCAGAGGGGTCCAACCTGTGGCCCCGGATCCAGACGCACTAAAGAGAAACAGCCAGAAAACAACAACATTCATTCATAAAATGCTACAAATTAAACTATTATTTACTGCAATAACTCAGATTTTTCTCTTTGTTGTGTTTTCTTCAACAGAGAAGCTTATAGCTATAAAATCATGTTTAAGATTATAATTAGAGCTTAATGAGAGACATTTCTTCTGCCTTCATTAAAGTTATATTCAAAAGGTTCTTTTAATCTGACATCTGAATATAAATTACATATTCAGTTTAATATGACCATGTTTACATTTTATTGTAATATGCTTTGGTTTCTGGATTGTTTTAATTTTGCCAACAAGCTGGAAACAAATGAGAGACAGATAATTTCAAAAAAGTCAAAACTTTAATGCTTTATGATGATAATTTTATTTCTAAAAACTAAAATGAGAGTTTAAGAAAAACTGAATGCTGTTTCTATTCAAGCCATCTTAATAATGTAACTTTGGGATATCAAACAATCAGATGATGTTATTAATAAAATGTTTTGTGTTTCATAGATCATAGAGAAAATGTCAATCCAGGAGATGAAGAAGGAGAAGGAATATCTTTACGGGACCGAGAACAACCAAACTAAAAAGTTTGAATCTTCTAAAGTCTCTTCAACGTTTGTTGGTATGAAAACTGTTACATGAATATAACTGTGAATAATAAAATAAAAACTGTTTGTCTTTAACCCAGAAGGAAGCCGTTCATATTAGGTCAAAGATTTAATAATCTTTTATTAGATTAAAATAAAAGATGCAAGAATCATGTAAGTTAAAGAACATCTCAAGTCCAAAGATGTTTCTGTAGTTTAGAGTTTCTTACTCAGGTTTTGATCAATTATTTGTCTTGAAAAGTTTTTTTAATCTATGCAAAAGTTGACAGATTTGATCCCCAGCTTGAGCCTTCAAAAGGTTTTAATTTAATTTCTGTCAAAATTAAATGCTCTCACTCTTATTACATGAGTATTTATATATTTTATTATAACTTGCTGTGTAGTTAAAACACTATTAAACTGCTGTTGTCACATTAAATATGTAAAAAGTCAAACTTTATACAACAAGTTATTATGACAACATTATTCAAAGTGTTAAACAATCAGGAGCTCAAAACAAATCAGATTAAACAGTTAAAAACAATATAGTATAAAATTAATCCACATAAAACAGAGGGAACAAATGTGACTTTAACTTCGCCTTAGAATCATTCAACAACATGATTGTCTGATGTCTTAAAAGCAAACATGATGATGGGGAACAAAAGGAAAAAACTTTCTCCAGATGTTTTTCCTCTGGTTTTAGGACTTTTTAAAAGGTCAGTGTCTTAAGATGGGAGGACATGCGGTCGGACATAAAGCTGCAGAAGATCAGAAAACTTTTTATAAATGAGCAGCAAAACGTTAAAGTCTGTTTGAACCTGAAGCAACCGGTGAAAGGATTACAGAAGCAGAAATGTGAGCATATTTCCTGGTGTTGGTAAAATGCAAGCAGCCACGTTTTGAACCATCTGCAGATCCATAAAACTTTTCCTCAGTAACCAGAAAGCAGAGCATTGCAGTAACGATGCATGAAGACACAAATGGGTGGATAAGAACCCTGCATTTTGATAAAACTTTTAAATTCTCCTAAAAACATTTAAGTTTAGAGATGATCAAAGCCGGTCCTTGTTACCTCTTAAATGAGAGACTGAACCACTCACCCAATTATTTACCTTATTCCTCCATTTTATGACATAGTCATCAATTTTAAAGTAAAATTTAGGAATTTATTTATTTGAATGAAAAACATCTGAGATGTTGAAGCTTTTCAACATTCATCATCCAACACTGAGTAAATACAAACTATCTTTCTGCTATACATAGATGAGGAGACCAACTGTGACTGCAGAACCAGAGAGACGAGGAAGGACCATCATCATCATCATCATCATCATCATCATCATCATCATCACAGTGGGACTGATAGCAACTCTAAAGGCTCTAATGATAATATTCATTATTTGGTTTGGGAAGAAAAGGAGAAGAAACCAAATTTTTTGTAAAAAAAATACATTTTTGTTTGAACTTCTTCTGACATATTAGATTTTGAGTCGTTTATTGCTTTGCTTCAGATTCATGTTTTAAATCATTTCTTAAATAATTTCATAACCAGAAACAAAGATCTGTTATTCTGTTACTCAGATGAATTTATTCCGTTTCACTTCATGTGTTTGGAGAAACCAAGTGGTGATAATTATAATAATTATAATTATATATAATATATATTATATATATTATATATAATTATAATATATAATAATTAGTGTTAGGAGTTTGTCCTGAAATCAGCTTGTTGCTGGTTCAAATCTGCCTCTTTCTTAGTGCCTTTGAACTAAACACTTCACCTGCCAGTGGCATCGACCCACAGCAGCCGCTGCCAAATTGCTCCAGTTAATTGCTCTGTTATCCAGTATTGGTCACCATCAGTGACTGAATGCAGTATGAAACATTTTGGAGTCAACTGGACTTGATAAAGAGCCATAAAAATACAAGCCCTTTATAATATTTTATGGAAATAGTAAATTAGAGCTCTAATTTATTATTTAAACATTCTTGTTATTTTGTACCTTAAGGCCTGTGTGGTTTTACTTTTTTATCATTTATTTCATAATCAGTGTGTGTTGGATCATTGTTTGTAGAA
Source organism: Poeciliopsis turneri (assembly GCA_922788865.1). NCBI lineage: Eukaryota > Metazoa > Chordata > Actinopteri > Cyprinodontiformes > Poeciliidae > Poeciliopsis > Poeciliopsis turneri. The sequence goes on from CAKLNU010000327.1 coordinate 81,019, forward strand.
ATGTTATAAATGTGCATATTGAGGTTTTATGAAGGAACTGTTATTTATTCAAAGTCTCCAAACTTGTTTCTTTTAAATCAGTTTTGCATAAATTTATATTTTTGATTAAATGTGTTTTTCTTCAGTTTTGTGTATTTAATGAGCCTCAGTGAAACTCTCACTCTGTTTACTTGTTTCCACTTTAATGTCTAATTATGAGTCAATCTGCTCTTTATTTGTGCTGCAGGTCAAATTTCTGAAACTGGGAAAATATACCAAATATTCTTTAAATGAATAAAAAACTGTGTTGTATTTACATATTTTTACATGTTGTATTTACTACTGATTACGAGACAGATATTATGTTGGCTTTGTATCTAATAAAGTTTTGCATTTTATTTAAGATCAGCTTTATTCATATATTTTTACTCGGTCAAACTAATCCTGCCCCCTAGTGGTGACAGATGGTTCTGTAGGTTAGAAACATTCTGTTGGTTCATTTGCTCTTTTTGTCTGAAAGTTGCTTTTAATCAACGTATAACAATTAGTTACGATTAAAAACAATCCAGCAAAATACAGAATCTGATTCCGTGGAATAAACAGGTGGCTGAATGTGTGTCTGGCCCTTTAAGAGACATAGGAAGGATGATGACGTCACAAGGTGGGCTGCTCTCCGAAAAGTTGTTTGCCAACCGCCATTAAACTAGAAGAAGAAGAAGAAGGTGGGCTGCTCTTCCTCAGGAAGTTCAGGAACATTTTCTCTGACCTTCAACTCGGTTCGTCTGAAATGGTCAGTTTTAATTCATGTTTTCAGATTTAAAGAGTTTTTAAAATTCACACATTAAATGAAGGTTTAGTTAAAGTTGGAACAAAGTTTCAGCAGCAATATTATCGCGATTCTTCATGTTTCTGTTCCAGTTTGTTTCGCTCTTTTCTTGTTGCATAAAATACTTTTATATTAAAACAAACGGTATAAACTCTGTTTAAACTAATTAAGCGTCTGCAGATCTGATCAAAGTGAAACATTTTATTTTCCTCCATTTTGTGTTTCATCTGGACGCCATATTAAAATGATGATCCTCTGTAATTATCACGTGATCAGAGATCAATAGTAACTAGTTACATTTACTCAGTTACATTAACTTGAGTAACTTTTTAGAACAAATGTACCTTTAGTAGTTTTCATTACTTTTTACTTTTACTTGAGTTTTTTTATGATGAAGTTTTTCTAACTTGAGTCAAATTTCTGGATTTTCTACCCACTGAATGAAAACCAAACATGTTTTAACCAAGAATTAAACACAAACCTGCAGTTTATGTTTAAGTTTTATAAGTTTTTTATGGAAAGAAACTAATTTGGAAAAAAATAATAAATTCTTAATTTACTTATATAAATTATTGTCATTTTTGTCCTTAAAATATCAAAAGTTCCTCAAAACTTAATATTTTAGCTTGTCTGATTATGTAATTTTAAATATCAAATGATTGATAATTTGATCAGTTACTCAGTAATTTTTTACCAAACATTATTTTACTCTTTTTTGAGTATAAATATGTTGAATTAGTGCTGCTGCTACATGAGTAAAATGTTTTGGTGTCTGCATGTGATAACTATAGAAATAATGTCTATAATTAATGTGTTTTATTGTTTCTAACAGAGCATCAATGCTGAACTGGACCTCCTCGTCTCTCCTGGTTCTGATTCTGTGTTCTGCTGCTCTGGGTGAGAAAATATGACTGAATGTTTGAAACTGAACTTTAACTCAGAGCATGAAGGACGTCTCAGGTTTCTTCAGGAATAATCAGCAGATCTGATATCACTGGATCTATTTCCTGTCAGTGTTTTGATCAGAACTTTTCATCTGAGCCGTGAAATAAACTTTTACCTGAAGCTTCGTGAGAAAATGTTTTAAATTGTCAGTGAGCGTCTGAAACGTCAAATCCTGGATATTTAAGGTTTATTTTTCAGATGAACCGAAACGCAGCTAAACATGCAGGACAGCCGTCCACTGGGGACAGAAACTGGACTCATCCTGCTGCTCATCCTGCTGCTCATCCTGCTGCAGTCAGAGACTTAAACTTCCTCTGGTTGATTTAATCTCCAAACTAACAAGATCCACTTTTCAGACGAAAAAAAACACTTTGAGGATTAGTTTCACTCCACTGTAATATTATTATGAAGTATTGCTGCTCTGGAGGGAAACTTCTGGATACTCTAGCAAATTAAATTAACTTTAATTAATAATGAAATAAAAAGCAATTTCAATAAAATTATATAAGACACGTCCTTTTTAAACTAATTAGTCAACAGCCAATCAGAAGGCATCGCGTAAAAAAACTTAACTTGCATTTCCAGATTTGTATCTTCTTCAAATAGCAGATTAACAACTCAAGCAACAAAAATAAATTTTTTATATGAAGTTTAAATTATTTATGTTTCCTAAAGGAAGTAAAAAGCCTCCCAGTGTGAGGCACGGTGGTGGAGGTGTGATGATGCATCAGATTATCAGAACTACTTCATCAAAGTGTTTCTGAGGATTTGTGTTGTGATTTCTTGCTTCTGTCTCTTTCTGACGCCTGCAGGAAAATCTCTGCCCGCCGTGAATGAAACTCTGGACGTCTACGAGGCAGAGGAGAACGCCAACGTCACGCTGAAATGGATCCGTCTGGATCCGAACGCCACGCCGCCTGACCGGCTCTACGTCGATCTGATGAGCATGGAGCCGCTGAGGAGGATTTATCGCTTCGACAGCAGAGATGAGTCTGAGCCGTACACAGATGATGAGTTCAAAGGTCGCCTGCACTGTGACCCCCAGCTGGTCAGGAATGGATGGATCCGGTGTCTCCTGACTGAAGTGAGGCTCAGCGATGCGGGTCGGTATCTGTGCTACGTCGTCATTGATGGAAGAAGAGACCGTAGAGACTGGGAGCTTGTAGTCAGAGGTGAGTTTTTACTGATAAAAATGGTTTGATCTTTATTTTCTGGTCTTTTTTATGTTTTCCACTTTATTTTTTGGTCTGAAAAGCTGCATTTTTAATACAAATGTTTGCAAAATTGTCTTTGATATTTCAGAAATGTAAAAAAAGGGGAAAAAAACAACAATTTTACAGGTGCAGTGTTTCCATTAAATAAGAAAAACAATTAAAATCACATGTGAATAAGTTTAATGAGTCAAATGTTAAGACCCAGAAAATTCTTCTTCTTCTAATTAAAACATGCGTTTTTCCAAAATCAGGTTGTTTCCATTAAGCAAATTTTCTTTCATAATTTCAATTTGCAGTTTTAACATCGATTGAGACGCAGCTACTGATTTATTCTTCATTCTTTCTTTGCAGCTTCCATTCCTGAGATGCAGGAGGAAACCCAAGAGCCGGTGGATCGCGGGAGGTTTGGACTTTATGTTGGTTTGGGTTTGTTTCTGCTGGCAGCAGGAGGAATCGCCCTCCACTCTGTTGCTGCTTCAGGTTTCAGGTTAAACTCATCCAACTCCAGGACATAGAGTCACCAAAAATCCACTATCAGAATCACTCCCAACATTTTTTATTTTTTTTTTATCATGCCCTGATTTTGTGTTAGAGGAGGCCTTATGACCTTATGACCTCCCCAGAAATTGCCCCGTCTTTAGTCCCTATTGGACTTGGAGCTCAGGCAGCTGTGTGTTTTCTGGTTTCCAGAACCTGAGAAATGAGTTCTGGAGAATGAACAGAACTTGTTCTGGAAATATTTTGGTTCATTACAAATGCACTTTGCACTTTGCAGACAGCATTACAGAAACGGTGCTGCTATCAGTGGAATCATGTTACACTGAGAAAACAGTTTCTACCTCATAGAAGTAGCGCATAAACATGGCCGACCGTCGTTCTTCCTTTGGCCAAAAGGTTGATGGGACGATTTACGGCCATGTTACAGGTTGTGGTGTCGTTGAGCCAGACACCAAATTCCTGAACTAGCTACCTCGACGGCTCAGATGGTGCCGAGGAATGTAGACTGAGGTCTTATTTTAGCCACAAATAAGCTTGTTTACAAAAATGCAATGCATGGAACAAGGTCAGACGTTACTGATGTTTAACTGTGATGTGATTCGTCTAAATTTGAGAGACGTCACTCAACAAAATGTCAATAAGCAACGAGCTGAATCCTTGCATAAGCTACCTCCATGGAGGAAAAGGTATTAACCGGTTTCCATGGCTGCAAAGCAGGAAACATGGTGGACCATGTTTGGCTCATCCTTCAGTTCAGCGGTTTGAGGCAGAGCCGCTGAACGAGTCAAAGTCTCTTTGGCCGGAGACAGAAAACTAGATCACGTCTGATTGGCGTTAAGCTGTAAGACTGGTCGTAGAGGAGAAGTGCATTGTGGGAAATGGTGTTTTGTAGAAGAAAACTCAAAATGCCAGAAATGCATAGGAATGCATAAACTACTGACCTCCCGAGTCTGAAAGAAGACTGCTGCCCCCTGCTGGTCAGAAGGTGTGGAATGAGTTTTAGAGAAGGAATGAAACTTATTTAGAAAGTTCAACGATGTTGAATTACTCACAAATGCATTTTTTTACCCAGTGGGGCTCCTCAAGTTGGCTTTAGGGAGGAACGATTGAAGAAAATCTTCCTTTGACCGAAAACTAACATGAAGTGGTCCGACTTCCATGGCTGTAAAGCAGGAAACATGGCGGACCATGTTTGGCTCATCCTTCAGTTCAGCGGTTTGAGGCAGAGCCGCTGAACGAGTCAAAGTCTCTTTGGCCGGAGACAGAAAACTAGATCACGTCTGATTGGCGTTAAGCTGTAAGACTGGTCGTAGAGGAGAAGTGCATTGTGGGAAATGGTGTTTTGTAGAAGAAAACTCAAAATGCCAGAAATGCAAAGATGCATGATGATCATTTGAGTAAAGAATACTGCTGCCCCCTGGTGGTCAGAAGCTGGAAAATGAACCAAACTGGAAACACAGTAAATAAAATGTTTAGTTCAGCCTCAGTTTGAAGAACTGAACTGCAGATGTTCCAGTTTCTTTGTTTTTATCTGTAATAACAAGTAAAGTTGTTGATGATGTTGAAACAACATCATCAATAACTATTGATGATGTTGTTTCAAGTCACTGAAATGACAACTCAGCTGCCAAGATGTTCAGTTTCAGTTCAAAGCAGCAGAACAGATAAAAATGCTGAATGAATTTGAGACGATGAAAGTTTCTAAATCAAAGAATTTCATCTTTAAATCTTTAAGCTGAGTTTTCAACATGATGACGATCTGCTGGCCTGATGCACAACTGGCTTTAAAAATATGAACAAAAACAAACAAATTATCATTTCTGGCTGTTAAAATTTTAAAAAATATTCATTAGGGTCAAATTTGGACCTTAATGGTTTAATTATTCTATATAATCTGTTGGTGGTTCAATCCAACGACTTTAAATCTCCAGATTCTCTCATTAAACTTTATTGATCACTGATGTGAAAAACAGCATCAAACCAGCAGCTTTGCTCTCATGTTGAATGAAACATTTTCTCTTTCTGTAATTTATTCTCATGTTCCAGTTCATTTGCTAGAAGAAACTTTCAGGGTTAAAAACAGGATGTATCCAAAGTCATCATTATATCTGTATAATCACATCTGATCTATATGACAAATTCAAAGAAATATTCACAAATTGAAAAGCTTTCCTTCATGTTTTTCTGTAACTTTAATGTCTGTAAATCAATAAACTGATTGCAAACGTCTGTCTGTGTGAACATGTGGAGTTTTAACTATAAATTTAATTTCTACTTACAGTCTGCAGAAATATCAAAGCAAATATTTTAGTTTCTCATATCAGTTTTGAAAAAAGGTTAGAAAATTAAGAAGTAAATATTTAACAAGATATTTGCTCAGATTTTTCTCCCTTAGGAGAAAATGAAATATTAATAAATGAGTAATTAGTGTTTTAACAGATGATGCATCTGATCGTCTGTTGGATTGTAAAGACTCTGATATGATTATTATAAAGCTTGTGTGTTGATGCTCACATAAGAAACAAACAGCAAATTAATCATTTTAATTAACATAAGTTTTATAAAGTAACAGAAATTCAACACAAAAATTGATCAGCTGATATTCAGGTATTGAACATTTCTGAAGCAGCAGCTCCTCTTCATCACTTTCTATAAATAAACTCATTTAGCTTAATGTGGGTTTTACCGTTTTGTTTTTGTCCAGCATGTTGTTATATAATCAATAAAACAAACAATTTATCATAAATGTTAGAAGATAAAACTTAACGGTGAATATTAATGATGGACAAAATATAAAAACAGAACAAATCAAACAGAACCGATCCAGTTGGTCCATCACTCAGACCTTCAGCTCTATCAGCTCACAGTTCCTAACTCCACCACCAGGTGGCGCTCCAGTAGAACCCTTGATGGTAGAACTGGTCTGAGGTCAGATCCAGCAGCTGGATTGGTTCTGCTGAGGTCCAAACAGCTGCAGCTCATGTTGGATGTTAAAAGGTTCTGCAGAGAATCAGGTTCTGACAACATGAGGGAAGAAATCTGGATTTATTTACAGCAGAACCTTCAGAACCAGAACCAGTGGAGCAGATCCAGAACTTCACTGGTTCATCAGCTGCTGCAGCTTAAAGCAGCTCAGATCAGGGTTCTGGTTCCAGGTTCTGGTTCTGGTTCTGGTTCCAGGTTCTGGTTCTGGTTCTGGTTCCAGGTTCTGGTTCCAGCAGCCAGCAGGTCAGAACAAAGATTGATGGAAATATTAAATATTTCCCTCTTTACTGGAAGCTGTAAATAATCTTCTGTTGATCCTCAGAATTTTCTTTATGATTTTACATCAGAAAAAAAAAAACGCTGCAGGAACAGAAACTTTAAAGATAAATGATTCAAAATGGCAAATATTTTATTGAACCTAAGAAAGATGTTGCGCCATCTTGGATCAATCAATCAATCAATCAATCAATCAATCAATCAATCAATCAATCAATCAATCAATCAATCAATCAATCAATCAATCATCTCCACCCACTCAGAGGATTAATCAGACTCCAGGTGTTCAGACTGAAGACGGTTTCGTCTCTGAAGATGCCGACTCAGCGTCTGGTGATCAATGATCACTTTTTTATTCAATAATTTAACATCAACGTACAAAAACATGAAGAAACCTTTTGAACATCTGGAAAACTTCCTGACTTACATCGTTTAGTTTATAAAAGTTATCTGGAAAACTTCACGTAAACTCAATGCTCTGCTTCTCCTCTGCCTGATAGCTGCTCTGTGTCACATTCACTACAAATGTTGCTGCTGAGGAGACAGAGAGGGAAAGAGAGGAGCAGACACACTGAGAACTGGAACATGGGAGTCTTTCAGCTCCATCTAGAGAGCTTTCTGTCACAAAGACAAGATGGAGACTGACCACAGAGACATGAGCTGAGGATGAGGAGCAGCAGGATGCTGGAGATCATCTTCATCCTGAGAGAGGAAGAGGAGGAGAGGCAGCAGAACATCAATACAAGGAACGACTGGATTCATAGCAATGAATTATGGATTTCCTTCTTGCAATCTAAAATAATCCCACATGTTAAATAAATAAATTCTCACTAAGTTTCTCATGATAAATAATCTGCATCAATCTGTTCCTGGTAATTCGTCTGTTTAATCTCTAATTTACTGAATTAGTTCAGTCAGGATATCAGATGTTTGTCATCAACGTTTCCTGCTGATGGCAAATAGAAAAACAAAGAGCAGAGAAATGGCTCCACCTGCTGGAGAACTAGGAGAACTACAGCTCCTCTCAGTATTTACATTTAACCTGCATTTCTGCCACTTTATGATGAGCAACGTAAAATCATTATTCAAACTTTACTGAGACTGAAATTTGAATCCTGAGGGAAATCCGCTGATTTACTTTAAGTTGTGACTGAAATTTGAATCCTGAGGGAGAGAAACAGGTTTAAGGCTTTTATTCTGAAAGAATGACTTTCACATTAAATGGTTGATTTACTAAGATTAGTTTTGTTTTCTAACACAATAGTAGAATAATCATCTGGACAGGGCCGTGCAGAGACCACTAAAGGGGCAGGTGCTCAAAAAAAAAAAAAAAAGGGCACATCTAATCGCATTTTAGGACAGAATATTAACAAAGTCACACAGCTTTCAGAGTTTAATTAACAATGATAAATTACAAAATTGTGAGACATACAATCAAAGAACATCTGCCTGGGTTGCTGTACTTGCAGTGGAGATGAAGACGGTCCATTCAGAAAAACAGAGCTGCATCAAACTTTAACGTGGAACTGCAGAAAAAAAACAAAACAAAAAAAAATTATTAATGCATGTCACTATGAGAAAAGACTACTCTTAACATAATAAAAGGATAATAGCTGCCTTGTAATATTAAATATGTGTTCACTACCAAAAACTGCAGGTTGATGATGGTCAGAACCTTTACTTTTTTGTTCTTACCTGTGGTACTGGTTCTGACCCAGTTGGACAACAATCCAGTACCTTTGGCTGCTTCTAGCAGATCCTTTATTTTTTGTTTCTGACGTCTGTCTTTACGTGGCATCTTTGAACTGAAACAAGCAAAACATAATGAATTATGATCAGAAGACTATAATAAACCACACTACCAGTTCTTTACCCTGGTGTTTAAACCAATATGTTTTTCAGTCCATAGCATAACAATTATTCAATTAAAATACTAACCTCAATTAAATAATATAAAATTGTGATGAAGACATTTTGAATTGTAACATTGTTTTCAACAAAAAAATGTTTAGCTTAATTTTCTTTTTTAAACTGAAATCACAAATTTTTATCTCATGACTTAAAAAAATTATTTGCAAAACAAACTTATTTGCATATGTCAGAAATCTTTGCTTGCTATTCAAAGTTTTGCTTGTGATTCTCACATGATGCCCTTGGCAGAGCCTAAAATCAAAACCAAAGATTTCTGATGTGTACAAATAAAAGTTTATGTTTGCCCCTTCATTAATGACAGAAGCAGTTTGATTATTACATACATTATATCTATCATGTTCAGGATGAGTTATTTTTAATTCTAAATGAATGTCCTTGTTGGACTTTTATTTACTATTCTCCTTCAAGAGACATTTACCTAACGGTAGAGTAAATGCAATGTACATCATTTGTAACCCCGCTATTTTTGGGTAGTGTGTGTTATTTGTTATTTGTGTGTGTTATTTGTTTTTTTTGTATTGCTTTTACTTTATGGGTAGTGCCCCTTTAAGAGCGGAGTACGGCAGTACTTTATGGCAGCATTCTGACTGCCGTTGCTAGGGCAACTCCCGGGCTTAGAAGTTCCAGAGCTGCTGCAGAACTGAGACATGCCAGTCTCTGCCCAGCTTCTGCACATCGCGTGACTTCTTTATGCCTCATGTTTTCCTGCTAGCATTATTGTGGACGATATTGGTGGGAGGAACATTAGAAAGGTGTTCGTGTTCCTGTGGAGGAAGAGAGGGAGGCCGCGAAGTTCCCGTGTCTGAGGACGCCGACTGCCATCTTCATTCTGGGTCGCCATCCCAGTCAGGACCACCTCTGGCATCCATCTTGGCGTATGAATCACACACATATAGAGCTCTATATGAACATTTTTTTTCTTTTGTTTTGCTGGCCAGCTTCTTTTATTTTCTTTTACCAAGGACAATGAGAGTGTTTCACTCATGTTTGGAGTGAATGTTGTTTATTTTGTTGGCTTGTGAGGTAAACTCAGAAGGAGTTAAGACGAGGTTGAATGTGTTTCAGTCCAGTAATCTGTAATAAATCTAACTGGTTGATAGTAAACTGCTATCTGAACCCGAGTGAATTCTATTCTTTGGTTACACATTCACCAAAGAAAAGGAGAAAATCGGACATATATCCATGATGGAGATGATTCTGGTTTTGGACGGGCGATGTGCCGCTATTACATCAGTAATACTGCAGAATGACTGCTGTCATTAACAATACAGGGAAACTTTTTAGTTATCTTGCTTTGCTAGCAAAGTCACTAGCTAGCAGCTAGCTCATAGCACAACAACAACAGCGTAATGTCTGTATGATAAAAACACTGGATCGATAGATAAGAACAGCTTTTCCTCACCTGGCGTTTCCTCCCGCTCAGTAGATATTCAGAGAAAGGCGGATTTAGAGAGCGGAACTATATTTTCCTCTTCTTATATTTCATTTCTGCTTAAACCGCGACTCCGTGCTGAAGGAGAAACGATGCAACATTTAACGTTTTCCGTTATCTGACAATAGCAAGCCGACTCCAGTTTTTTCACCAAAAATTGTAATCTGGAACATTCGAGCTCCGCAGTTAGCCGCCTTATCTCACTGTGCGAGAGGCAAGTGCGTCACGGGCAAAAGGTCAAAGGTAACAATGTGACCGGAGGGCTTATTATGTTGTTTTTCTTGCAAAGTAATAATAATAATAATAATAGTAATAATAATAATAATAATAATATAATGATAATAATAATAATAATATGCCCTGCGACAGACTGGCGACCTGTCCAGGGTGAACCCCGCCTCTCACCCGAACGCAGCTGGAGGAACCAGCAACTCCCTTGACCCGTTAGAAGAAGGGTGACGGAAAATGGATGGATGGATACATAATAATAATAATAATAATAATAATAATAATAATAATAATAATAATTGTAGTACATGTGTAATAAAATAAATAGAAATAAAAAATAAATAAATAAATAAAACCCAAAGGGCACTTGGGGCCATATAGCAAAAGGGGCAGGTGCTCAAGCCCCCAAAGCCCCCCCCTCTGCACGGGCCTGCATCTGGATTAAGAAAGAAAAAGTATTTAATCTGCATAAAGAACAAACACCATTGTTTACCAAGTTTGACTATTAATTTAGAACGAAAATCTGTTTAGATCTTTAATTTTCAACATCCAGACATAAATTTGTTTTTCTGAAACTTTCTTTAAACAGAAGAACCTCAAACAGATTTATTGATTTGTTGATATTTTAAGTCCAAACATCTTCAAAATTCAGAGATCTCTGGAGTAAATCAGTAAGATTAGATCAATTATTAATTTATTTTTTATTAATTGTTTCCATCATGGGAGAAGAAGTGGACGTGGTTGAGGGATATAAACACCTCGGTGTTCATCTGGACCACACAGTGGACTAAAAACTGTCTTTACAGACTGGTAAAGAAGACTGGTTCTGTTCTGGTTCTGTTCTTGTTCTGTTCTGGGAAACCTCTGGAGATCATCATGCAGAGAAGGATTCTTCATAGGATCAAGAAAATTGTCCATCCTCTTCATCCAATTGTCCTGTCTTCAATGGCTCTTTGAAGAATCTTGATGAACATAATATTTTCTTTGCGATCAATAAAGTAGTTTTAAACTGAAACAAGAAATTTAACTACTACTGGTAAATATGTTTAAATTAAAGTTACAGTTAAGCATCCAATGTTTGGCATGATGCTGCCGACACAAAAGTAACTCCACAAACTGAAACGAGAAAAAAAAAAACATAAATAAATCTCAAAAGCAAAAAATAACGACAAGAATGAAAAGTAAACACAAGATAAACAACAGTGGCACCCATCTACAAATATTCCGATATATATAATCCCATATATATGTATTATTTTCTAGCTCGTTCATGACAGTGTCTCCTGCCTCAACAACAGTTTCTGTTGTATTTTCAGAAACATCGTTTACTGATTGTGGCTCCCATAAATAACTGGCCTGGAGAGGGGGAGCAGGGAAAGATGGCGCACTTAATGTTTTCTTCTCGTATATGAAGACAAATCCCTTTTTATTAACGTCGTCCTCCCAGTTGCCACCTGCAGTTATAACTCGGTTGTCATCAGCCTTAAATATTTGTTGTCCACGGATCAGGTAGGTATAAAAGTGTACGAGCTCAGGATCACGGCAGATTATGGAGGAAAGATGGTATTTCTCATTTCCGTTTTTTCCCGGCACATCAAGTGTTGGATTTGGAATCACGGTCTGACTCCAACACCTGGCCGACCGATGCAGGAAGAGGACTATTACTTCATTCTGACTCAGGAAGTGTTTCCTTTTGAAAACTGACTTGCAGGCCGAACAGTGAACTTCCCGACTTTTATCCAACCAGCACCTTAACAGAGAAGAGATGTTTTTATAATGCATTGCAGGCAGAAGCACAAGAGGGCTGCTGTTCAGAAGGCCGATCAAATCTGGCTTACACTTTGTGCAGGTCTTCTCGCTGTTCATTAGGATGTCCATGTTTCGGTCAGTTGAATTTAGCCAATCTAAAACAGCTTCTAGTAGATATGAAGTCTGGTAGTCCTTTTCCTATGTCTGTCGACAGTTCACTTCCTCTAAGTTCCACCTGAACTCGGGACATTTGCAGTGGGGAAAAATGTTTCCCCGGATTGTAAACTGCTGTGTAGATGAGGTTGGCGCACAATGGTGTCGCTGATGCTGATTCTAAAAACTTTTGGGATTCTGAAAAAGGCACTTTCTGGTCAAATTTAAATTCAATATGGCTTGCAAACTGGCATTAATCCAATCATTTTTGGCAGGGTTTGAAAATGTATAGAAATGGTAAATGTCACTTTCTTCATTTTTGCTCACTGGGTTCTTGATATCTGTGGTTTGTATTGAGGGAATGGGTACATCATTCTCAAGGACAATGGTATCATCACGGGGACTTTCTTTCAAATCAAAACTTGCCATTTTAAAAGAAACTTCTACAGCCGCAGAAGTTGGATCTTTGGGGAGATGAGCAAAATCAGTCTCTACCACTTCAATCTGAACACAGCTGTCTTTGTTGGAACTCTCTTCGTTGGATGTCTTCTTTGAACCAGAACTTGCACTCCAGAACTGGCAAACCTCCCCAGCTGGGGACAGATCAGAAGCATAGCAATCAAAAACATCATTGTCAAAAACATCATTCTCAACTGGGGCTGGGTCAAAAAGGTAAGAATCAAAAACATCATAGGTTGAGCAAACCTCCCCAGCCGGGGAGGCTTGCTTCTCAACTGGTGACGGCTTAAAAAGAAATTGGTCAAATGCATCATATTCCATGGCAGTGCTCCCTTCCTGAGCACTGCTTGGTTCAAAATCCTTTCCAGGGAGCAGTGTATCAAAAACCTTTTTCATCCCTGTTGTAACTGCATAGCCCAGGCCAAAGCCGATGGGAAAAAACATTCCAACAAACAAATCTGACATCCTTAAAATCCTGGTGAAAAACAATGGTGAAGTCCGAAGAGCTGCTTGGATATGAACTGATGTCTTCAAACACATGCATTCATAACCTCAGATGCTCTTTGATCTAGAACCGCATGTCATAGATGAGGTCATAACTACAATGAGGTCACTGGGGGAATGTCTTGTTTCTGCTTGTTGCTATGGAAACGATCAGATCAGTTCTGCAACACCCAAATTATTGACTTTTTGCAACGGCGTCATTTAATTATTTGAGGCGTCGTGACGTGAAATGAGGAAGGGGAGTATAGAACTGAACGACTGAAGTTGTTTTCCAAAGTTGTTTGCAATGTTGTTTATTTAAAAGAAATATATTAATAAACTTCTTTTTATAATCAGGACTTCAAGCTCCTCTTCTGGCTCTCTGTCTCTCTCTCTGGACTTATAACAACTCAGTCTGACCTTTGACCTAAGCTGTATTATTTATGGCCACCAGGTGGCAGTCGCACATTTTAATTAATCACATATACTGTATATTGTTGAAAATCAGAGGAGTAAATCTACTTATATTTACTTGCTCGTTACTTTCCTCTGATTTTCTGGGTTCCAGGAACTCTGCGTGTACAGTGGAGTTTCAGAGAACAATCATAGACCGCTGACTTCAGATATTTCCAGAGTTTTATCCAAAGAATTCAATGCAATACAGAATGTTACAACAGCATTACACCGGGATTATCAAAAAGTCCAACACATGACAAACATAGAATTACCTGAGTCGAAAGGAAAACAGAAAATAAACAAAATGCATTTTGGAAATCTCTCCCTCAGCACAAATAGATTCAAACTTCTTCTGTAAAACAAACCATTTTATAAGAATGTGTATTCCCCTCATTTAAATATATGCATTAGAAGGTGTGCCTTCTCCTTGCAGGGCTGTTCCAATGTTAATTTTATTACCTCCTGCTAAAGAGCCACACAGGCAGATATATGGATTGTCAAACTGGGTCTTGCCGTACCAGGTGTCTCCTGCAGACCCTCCTAGACCAGAATTTATGACCTCCCCCAAGGTCTGACAGCAGCAGCTCTGGTGGTCAAACTTTTCCTGCCTCTCCGTTCAAAGGGTTGATATGGATGATGATCCTGTGGGCAGGAAGAAGCTCCAGTAGCAGTCTGTGTTGGACTAAATCTGAAGAAGCCTCTGACTGAAAGCTGTTGCTGTTTGACCAAATCATGGCTGGATGACAAGCAAACAGCTCAGATATCAGACAGCAGAGAAAATGGTTCACTGGATGACGTCATCAGGCTCTGCTGCTCCACCTCGTCAGCTTTTGCTTCTCCTTTCTGATTGAGAAAACATTCAGTCATTTCAAATGAATCAACATGAATCTCACTGAAAAGCTGCCAGTGAGTCGTTTTCTCAGTTTTCAGCTCCAAAAGGTTCTGTGGATCAGAACCATCCAGGTATTAAAGCTGAACAGCTCAGAGGTTTTGTTACTGGGATCAGTTTTTCTGCTTTGTTTTCCGTTTCTGGTGTTAAAATGTGAATAAATCAGTTTTTATATCACGATGCTGTCAGGACTCTAATTCCATTTTAACAGAATAAATTTTATTATTTTATTATATTTATTTTATCTGCAGCGTCTCATTAAACCGTCAGATGATCAACATTTAGCTCCAGATCAACTGGTTCTGATCAGCTGGTTAAACTGGAGCTTTGATCAGGAACTGGTCCAGAACATCTGGACCCAGATGTTGTTGGAGCTTCTAGAAGAACTTTAATAAAAATAATAATAATAATATTCACCAGAATGAGTCAAATCCATGAAGATCCAAGCAGGAAGTAAAATGATGTTACCTCAGCAGAGATCAGCTGCAATGTGTGTTTTGTCCACATGGTGGCGCTCTAAGCTCTGAATAAAAGCTGCTCAGCAGTGAAAGTGAATATTTCTCCTCCTTTCTGTCTTTATTCAGCTCTGATGTGAAAACACAGATGTAGAAATGTTTCCTTTAATGAAATGTGTTTATTGACAGTGTAACCCGCAATTAAAGACTTTTATTTTTGCGGGCCCACTTCCTGTGTTGTCCCAAACTCTCCAGCTTATTTAAAGCCCGCCTCCAGCGCGCAGTTTAAACATTCTCAGCTGTTTCATTGTGATTGTGGTTTGCTGTTGGCGTCTTCGGCACAAACGCGCCCAAACTTTTGGAATACACTGATTTGATTGCTTGAATAGACCTTTTTCACGGCAACCGGAAGTAGTATCTGAAAGGGCTGCGGCCCTTCCTGTTTTGGTGACTGTAATTCAAGTACTCTGAATAATGGCTCTCCTCCTCCGGTCCTTTTCATCGTCCTTACTTAATTTGCCAGCCCTTTCTTTTGCTGATGCGGAGGGAAATCGCAGCAGCTAATTCATCCACCAACAAACGTGTGAAAGGATACAAGTTCTTCCACAAAAATATATCCACCGCTATCAAGTTAAGAAAATACGTAGCTTAGCGAGCTAACCGCTAGCTACAGTATATGAACAACACAAACATTGGAATGAAGCTTAACTTAGTTTGCTAAATTACGTGGAATATTGGAGACAAACATAATTTAAACTTTTCAATTATATTCTGATTACATTTTGAAATGTATTTGCCAGTACAGTTTGTGAAGAACAGCATAATCTCTCCACAAAATACATAACCACAGAATTTTATAATTATGTGGTCATAATAATAATACTATTATAGTAACAGTTATATTTCACTGAAATTATCTTACATGGGAAATATATACAATGTATTATCTTAATTAGACGTTTACCTGCGGGTGGATGTTCCATATAATCATGGTCCGCAGTAGCATCTTTAGCCTGCTAGCTTGCTGAGAGGACAAACTGCCGTTTCTTAGCCCTCTGGAAAGCAGACTCTCTCATTGCCGGTGCAGTGAAGTTATTCCAGGCAAACAGGGAAGGAGCAGCTCCACTTCTAAGGCGGCTGGTGGATCCGCTAATAAAATCCTCCGGTGTGAACTGGCGGCTACATACGAAAGTGCTCCCAGTCTTTATGCAAAAGTCGGGACCTTCATCTCTTCGGATCGCCTGGATCCACTGCCTCCGTTGGTCCGGGTCCGTCGGGAACGCATGATAGGACAGATATGGCTGTTTTCTTGCCATATCTGCCCTATATATGAACAATATATGAACAACCAGGGACTGAACAAAAACAACTGCGCCGAGACTGAGCCATTTTCCTGGCCTTTTAATGCTATAGCCACCAGAAGTTGTCCAACCCAACATCGGCTTTAAAACCCGGAAGCGTGAAAAAGGTCTATTATTGGCACGGCTTACGTGGACCGTCACACTGGATTCTGTCCCAGCTGACTGTGGCTAAGTACGCCCCACTCTCTCTGAGAAGGTCGGGGTTTTTATTTTTCTTTCCGATGGATCAGATCCTCACCCGGACCTGAAGATGGTGAGCTAAGAACAAAAGGACTATGATGATCTGATCAGCAGCTTCATCCTGATGCTTCACTCTCTGATCTTCACTTCAGGCTGAATTCAGATCAGGTAACATGATCCTCAGGTTCTGGATCAGAACCAAGAACCAGATATTCAGACGACCAGCTGCAGATCAGCAGCAACTCCAGGCTCAGGCAGGTCAAAGGTCAGGCTGGCTGGGCAGAGGAAACCAGAGTCCAAAAAGAAAGAAATGACGAGTAATTAGAGACCAGAAGAGAAAGAAGAGAGAAGGCTGAATTCAAGTGAGCTGAATTGTTAAGGAGGAAACTGGAACCAGTTTTCAGTACAAAGTCTCATTCATGCACATTTGCTGTGTGAACGAATGAGACTCTACTGAAAACCGGTTCCTGTTACGAAGTCTGACTCTGGCTTTGTGCCTGACATTCCAGTCAGACAAGAGATTCTGACTCTGACTCTGTAAAGCAGAACAAGTTTAGGTTCCAGCAGTAACACTGCAGAAGTGTGTTAGTGCTGGAAACACCAACAGCCTGCAGGCAGCGTTGAAGAACAGAAACACTGAGTCTCACAGTGAAAGGATGAAAACCTTAAAACTGAGTCGCAGCTTCAGAACCGGCACAGAAAGAAATGAGTCAAATGAATTCATGTCATGACAAACCTCTAATGCAGTCTGTATTGATCAAACACATTATTTTCCATAAGCATGTCTATAAAAAGAAAACTAAAGGCAAATATAATCACAGTGTTCACCAGCAGAATAGAGCTGGTTTCTCTGATGGGTGAAGATCATGGTGGACATTTTGATGAGAAAGTTTATAGTATCTTCATTTATTTTATCTGTTTAATTTCCCTTTGGGACCAATAAAGTAATTTTGAATTTATATTTGAATCTTTTTTAATCTGAATCTGAGGTGATTTTGTCGACTGTGAGGCTGATTCAGCTCAAAACTTTAATAAAACATAAAACAACAAAAGGCCTTTTAACCAGTTTGCTATAAAACTCTTGGCTTTTCCAAGAGGAGCTCAGGCTGATATGTTGGTGATAATCAGTTTATGATTTTTATCTCCTTCCTGCTCATGTGGATCAATTGTTTATAAAGACTGTATCATTTATTTATCTGTTGTTTCTGTTGTTTTGTTTATTACTCTTGAATGTCTTATTCATTATATGAAGGCCTGCATGGAGGTCATGTGATCATCGCATAAAGAGGAAAAAAACTTTTCAAAACTTGTTGCATTTCTTGTGGCTCCACCTGTGAATAAAGTTGCAATAAAGTTAAATGTAGTTTCATTTCTGAATGAAGCTACACTTTCATTCAGAAGTTAACAATCTAACTGGCTCCTAGTTTCAGGTTTAGAGTTTATTGTTGAAGTTTTTTGATATATTTTTTATTTAGTTTCTCATTAACTTATTAATTTAATCAGTAGATCTTCAGAAAAACAAAATGTTTGCATTAGAATATTTAATTACAGTTCTGGAAACATTAACAATATGAAAACATTTTGACAGCAAATGAAGGTCTGAGAACAAATTAGGATTAATTTACAACATTAAACATTATGAACATCATCTGATAAAGTGATTTATGCTGAGTAACAAAATGCATTAATGCATTAATAATGAATTTTAACATTTAGATTCAGACAGACAGAAAATCTGTAACTTTCTCTGCTACTGGTAAAAACAAATCTGTTGTTTTTGGTTGAATCAACAACAGAAAAACGTGTAAAAGAAACAATTTTAGTGCTGACATCATCCAATTTGAATTTATCAGACAAAACAAAATATTAATTTGGATCATGCAAATGATGATCCAATATATAAATTAAAAAGATGAAAATTCATTTTTATAACCAAATATGACACAAAGTTTGAAGAAAGAAAGACAAACATCAGAGCTTCTTTAAAAGATTTCAAGAGCAAAAATTAGAACATTTTCAGTATTTCTTATCACAATTCAGAGTATTTGCTTCAGAATAGCAGATTGTTGTTCTACGAGGAACAGCAAAGCAGAAAAACATGAATATTCTCTTTTTAAACTCATCGTCTTCCTAAATCAGTAACCTCAGATGCATAATACAGTCTAAACTCTAGTTCAATCAGACTCTTGGATGTTCTTCTCTGTCAAACTCTGATGTTGAGTAAGAATCTAACCTCACAGTCGCCACTTGCTTTAGATGCTCTGCCATGGAATCCATAGAATTTATTTAACAGAAGATTAATTTCATGCTACAACGTGCAGATGCTCAGTTTGCAGTGAACATTTTTTATTTATTTATTTGTTTTTTGTTTGTTTTTTTTTGCTTCAGCTTGGTAAAACAGGTGGAACAGCTGATCAACCAATAACTGTTTAATCACTTCAGGACTTTTATAGTCCATAACAACTTGCAGTTCAAGGTGTTTCAATCATTCCCAACAAGTCAAACTTGTTCTGTCTTGACTGTTGACACTCGCCGCATGCGGCTCTTACGTTCATATAGTCACATTCTGCCAGACGTGCAATAATGACGAGAAGTAGTCAAATGATCTGTCATTTATTGACAACAGCAGCCATTACTGCTGGCCGTAACCACGCCAAAACAACACAAACAAAAAAAACAGTCTTTGTTTCTCTTGCAGCCTTTACTCTTTCCAGTCATTCTGCTCTCACACAAACCTCCGCTCACCCCTCACTCTCACTCCCCCGCCCCTCGCTCTCTCATCCATCCTGATGCATTCGCGGACAATGGGAAATCATACACTCTAATTTAAATATCTTAAACAGCGTAACATCCAGTAACATTTAGCACAGGGGTGTCAAACTCCAATACACATTGGGCCAAAATGTAAAACTTGAACAAAGTCGCGGGCCAGCATTGAACAAATGAACCTTTTAATATCAAAATATCTGTTTACATATGTAAAAGACAAACAGGTCTGTCTTTTACATATGTAAACAGATATTCTGTCTCCCACCTGTCCAGAAAGCTCCTGTTGTCTGCCTTTCTTTGAGGTTTTACAGTGACAGTTGTAGCTTGAGATCGCTATAACTACTGTCACAGAGGAGAGGGCGTTTCTGGGACCCGTCCTGATTGACGCGCCAAAACAACAGCAAGGCATTATGGGATTTGTAGTATTAGCGATGAATGAATGCGCTGTATCATACCGGTGGGCCAGCTCGCGTAGTCATTTGGTATAGCCTCGCGGGCCAAATATAATTACACTGCGGGCCAAATTTGGCCCGCGGGCCAGAGTTTGATACCTATGATTTAGCACATACTGTAGGGTCGCTATAACGTCCAAGTTTCACTTCGCTTGAGTTCAATACGGTATTTTCGTCAAATGCGCATGTGCGCAATTTTTCAGTAAAATTATTTGAGTAAACCTTTCGCGCTCAAAATGGCAGAGACAAAATGCACAGGAAAACGAAAATATGAAGGGCGGGAGAATTGCTATTTTTTTGTTGAACGTAGTGGAAAGCCATTCTGCCTTATATGTCAGGTGTCCTTGTCGCATTTTAAGGCTTCAAACCTTCAGCGCCACTTCAGCTCACTCCATTAAATAACACATGTAATGCACATAATATACGGAGCCCCCGAGGGGACATGGGGAATTTCCATGAAACGTGTTGCAGATCAAATAAAAACACCTTCACTGTCATGTGATCAAAGACTTTTAATTAGTTTGTTAAACTAGAATAATGAGAAAACTCAGTCGTTATCAGATTTTATACTTTCAATACATTTGATTTTCAGTGAAATACAATTAAAGCTTTTTTTCAGTTTTCAATGTTTCTTATTGCTGAACATTTTAAAGCAAAACCGTTTATGTTTCTGCAGTTTGTAAAAACCAATGAGTTAAAGTAATTTTCTAAAATGTTTTCATTTTCTACAGTTAAAATGAGCTTAAATAACTTTAATAAATAATTTTTCATCTGCAGAAAGTGGCTCACATAAAGACCAGAGAGTTTCTATGACAACAAGAGGATTTATTAGATTTTATCTTCCTGCAGCAGAACAAAAACACAGACAGGTTATTATTTTACTGTACTATTAAATCTTCTTTAAATCACAGTTATATTTATAAAACTTCAGCTTCTGCACTTTACAATATTTTATTTATCCCTAAAGATAAATTCAGTTCAGCAGCTCATAGTAACACAATCTCACACATTACATGATATAAAACCACAACCATGCACAGAGTCACAAAAATACATTTGATCAAAAATATAAACTCATAAAACACTTTGAGTTGAAACATTAAGTTTAAATAAAAAACTTTGAACTTGTTGAAGACGTAACAGTTTCGTAATGCAAACTTTCATATTTATAACGTTTCAACAAAGAAACAACAAAATAATACTGATAGTAAATATTCTTGTTAAAGGAAACAAAACACTTTTATGTCAATGTTTTGTGTTAATTTCTAAAATAAATTTAATGTATAAAAATATTCCCTTTAAAGTTAATCCTTTGATTTCACCTAAAAATAGGGAAAAGTTTATTTTTATAACAAACTCTTCAAAATCTTTAGATGTTTAGTTTCATAACATATTTATAAAATTATTTATTAAAAATATATGTGAAAATAAACACATAATATCTAAATAATTCAACAATAGGAGGATTTAAAAAAACATTAATGTAAACATAACAAATTCATCACTTTGGTCACAGTGATGGTGTAAAAAACCCCAAAATGGCTGATGATCAATGAACCAATGTCTGATCAATGGTTCAGTCTTAATTATTGATCAGCTATCAGACACAATAATTGGTCAATACTTCTTACTGAGTCCAGAAACCTTTAGAAATTATTTAAAATTTCTAAAACAACAACAATAAATGACTCAAAGTCGTCATTATTACAAACATTCATTGATGATCCAATATGTTGATCAGAATAAATGGAAATAAATCTCATATTTCTGTGGTGTAAAAATTTTTGTTTTAAATTAAACTATCGTTAACAACCTCGTTATCTGTATTGTTGGTTTCCATCTACACTTGTTAAATTATTCTTTCTTTTCATCCAAAACAAAATAATCCACATTATTATTAGAACCATCAGAGCTGCTGTCAGTACCACACTGATGATGATGATGTTCCTTCCTCGCTCTCTGGTTCTGGAGTCAAAGTTGGTCTCTGAGTTTGGATCTGATCAGCAGCTGCTGGGAGAGAAATCAGAAATATTTATTAATATTTGATGGAAACTGAGATCCAGGAGGATTCATGGAGAAGATGAAGAAACTCAACAACTCAGGATTTTATCTGAGTAAAATATTTCTTCTCACCAGAAACGTTGAGTCGACATCTTCCAGAGTTGAATCCATCTTCAGTTTTCACGTCACACAGATACAGACCAGAGTCTTCAGTCCTCAGTCTGGACACATGGAGTCTGATTCGTCCTTCTCTGAGGACGTCTTTGTCGCTCTGGACTCGTCCTGAAAACTGATCATCCTGAGACTCTGGAATCTCAACACCTTCATGGACCTGATAGAGAACCAAGACTCCATGATCCGTGTTCGCTTCACAGTAGATGAACAGATTGTTCCAGGTTCCCTGAGTCTTGGTGGTGAAGCTCCACTCCAGAGTGATGCTCTGCTTCTCCTCTGCCTGATAGCTGCTCTGTGTCACATTCACTACAAATGTTGCTGCTGAGGAGACAGAGAGGGAAAGAGAGGAGCAGACACACTGAGAACTGGAACATGGGAGTCTTTCAGCTCCATCTAGAGAGCTTTCTGTCACAAAGACAAGATGGAGACTGACCACAGAGACATGAGCTGAGGATGAGGAGCAGCAGGATGCTGGAGATCATCTTCATCCTGAGAGAGGAAGAGGAGGAGAGGCAGCAGAACATCAGTACAAGGAACAACTGTAACTCAAAAAAATAAAACAAATTAGAGATTTTATCAATAAAAGTAAATGGTAAATATAGACATTATAGATCAATAAAAATAAAAATATGGAAATAGAGGATTATATTTTTAATATATAACCCAGAAACATGTAGATTAATTTCACATATTTATTACAAACAAAACATAAACATTTTCTGACATAAAATGTTTCCCTTTGATTCCTTAATCAAATGACTAAAGGAATCAATGACTTTAATATTCTGTCATGTTACATAGAATATTAAAAACTGGAAATAAATATGATAAACTTACTCATAAGATCCATCACAACATAAAATCCAACCGTGTTCCTGATCCACGTCTGCAGTCCAGGAGAATCCAGGCGTCTCTCAGACTCTCAGCTCTGTTCTGTCTGTTCTGTTCAGTATCATTTGCTTCTGCAACGTCTTTCCAGCCTCAGCAGGTTCCAACATGCATCAGAAACTACAAAACCTCTCTGAGTTCAAAACAAGCTCCACCTTTAACAACGTGTTTAACTTGATGACAGAAAATTTCAAACTGACTTTATGAACAGTTCATCTAAACATCATATCATTCATTATGCTTATAACTATTGACAGATTTCTTCCACATTGATCAATAAGTTTAGACTTAGACTTAGACTTCCTTTATTGTCATTGTACAAAGAGAACACAAGGTGAATCTTGACAACGAAATGTCGTTACTTGGCTACAAGTGCAACAGAGCTAAAACCTTACACTACACAATAAATACAATATGGCTGAAAATATATAAGAGCTGAGAATAATAATAAGGTGCTATAGAATCCACAAGTTCAGTATTGTAAACAAAGCTAAAAAAAAAAGCTAAAAGTGCGTGTGTTGACCACGTCCATGGGGGGGTGGTTTGGTTTGTGAGTGTGTGTGTGTGTGTGTGTGTGTGTGTGTGTGTGTGTGTGTGTGTGTGTGTGTGTGTGTGTGTGTGTGTGTGAAGGGGTGTTATGTGGCGTTAAGCAGTCTGATGGCCCGGGGGAAGAAACTGTTCAGTAGTCTGGTTGTTCTGCACAAGATGCTTCGGAACCTTCTGCCAGACGCCAGAGGGGAAAACAGTCCATGGTTGGGGTGGGTGGGGTCAGAGAGGATCTGGTGAGCGCGGGATAGGCAGCGCCTCTCTGCGATGTCCTTGATGCAGGGAAGCAGAGCCCCCGTGATCTTCTCCCCTGTCCTCACCACCCTCTGTAGAGACTTCCAGTCAGAGGCCCTGCAGCTCCCAGACCAGATGGAGATGTAGCTGGTCAGTAGGCTCTCGATGGTCCCTCTGTAGAAGGTCTGAAGGATGGGGGGGCGGAAGGGATGCTCTCTTCATCCGACGCAGGAAGTGCATGCGCTGCTGGCCCTTCTTCACCAGTGAGGAGATGTGAGGAGACCAGCTGAGGTTTTTCGTTGATGTGCACCCCCAGGAACTTGGTGCTGCTGACGATCTCCACAGCTGAGTCATTGATGAGGAGTGGTGTGTGGGTGGGTCTGGATTTCCTGAAGTCTATGATGATCTCCTTGGTCTTGTTGACATTCAGGATCAGGTTGTTTCCTCTGCACCAGTCCACTAGATGCCGCACCTCCTCCCTATAGGCCGTCTCGTTGTTGTCCCGGATGAGGCCCACCACTGTGGTGTCGTCCGCGTACTTCAGGATGTGGTTGGATCTGAAGTGTGGATGACAGTCATGGGTCATCAGGGTGAACAGCAGGGGGCTCAGAACACAGCCCTGAGGGATGCCAGTGTTCAGGGTGATGACATCGGAGGTGTTGTTCTCCATTTTGACAGCCTGGGTTCTGTCAGTGAGGAAGTCCAGCAGCCAGTTGCAGAGGGGGGTGTTAATTCCTAAGAGGCCCAGTTTGCCCACCAGGTCTTGGGGAATGATGCGTGTTGAGCAGCTGAGCTAAAGTCCAGGAACAACATCCGCACGTGGGTGTTCTTCTCCTCCAGATGCGCCAGGCTCATTCATACAATTTACACAATTCTAGACATTTTCAGTCCAAGTGAATTTTACACAGTGATAAACCTGCAGATATGAACCACACAAGGTCAAAGGTGAACATGATTAAAGACCAGATGGCAGAAATTAAACACAGTGACTCAGAACTGATAAACCTTCAGTGGAGGATATTAGTGGACAACGAACAGCATCCAGAAACCATGTAAAGGTTTAGAGGACGATTATTTTCTGCTGAATCTCCATCAGCAATAAATCCTTCAGAATGAAATGAAGGAAACTGTCTGGAGCAGAAACTCAGACAGAGTGAGACCTCTGTCCTGAGAGAGGAGGGATGTAATGTTGACTTTAGTGCAGAAATTGCAGAGGAGCTGAATAGAGACGATTTCTGCTCTTAATGGTCGACTTTTCATTTGTTCATATTTAATGATCTGACAGCAGGAAGATCAGCAGAACATTTATTGTTCTGATACCAGGCTTGTCTAAGAAATAAGTGATTTTTGTAATATTTGTTGTAGGAAAGTGTTTTTACAATGTGGTATTAACTTGATAAAATATTTTGAGCAAATTTGTGGAGTTCTGATCGTGAGCTTGTGCTGATTATGGGAATAAATGGTGTTTGATTGAAGAAGTTTGTCAAAATAATCATAAAAAGATGTAATATGATATTTTAATCAGGGAAAAACACAGAACAATGTTCAGTTAAACCCTCATAATGGAAATGTCTGATACCTTTCATACCTTTCAATGCTGGTTCTGGCATTTGTCCTGATTCTGCTTTATTAACTTGCAGTAAGAAAGTTTGTCATTTTGAAAAAAACTAAACTAAAGGATGAAAGACGTCTTCAGAGTAAAGATTCAGTTTTACATCAGACCTAAAGGTCTCTCTACAGTCAATCTGCTTCTAGATGCTGCAGATTAGATCTAAATAGATGTTATGTCAGCAGATTGTCATTATCAGTGAATATGAATCATTTCCATTCTCAGCATCTCCACTGAAGCCATTTGAATCTTCATTTCGCTGAAAACTCCTAAATTAAAGCTTCTGATTGTAAACTGAAGCATCAGAAGATTTAAAATCAGAGTTAAATCCAGAAATCGGCTCGTCTTTGCTCTTCTCTGCTTCCTCGTTTGGTGAAGGAGTGAAACAGTTTTCAAAACTAAATTTGAACACTTCCTCCTGAGGCTCTCTAATCTGGGACTTTTGGCTTTTGGACCTTAGTACAATGCAGGATTAGTCACAACACATTCGCTGTTGTGTTTGAGAGCTGAGCCAGAAGAACAGAGCGTTATTCTCCTCCTTTGTGTCCTGTTGCAACATGCACAACCACAGCTTGTGAAAACTAAATCATGAAAAACAAAACTGAAAGCAAAAATGTCTTAAGATGAAAATGTTTCTGTGCTTTGGTCTCTTCTCTCTCTGTCTACAGCTTTCATCAGGAGACACTCAGACTACTTGTCCTGAACAGTGTTGGTTCTGATCCAACGAAGGTTCAACACCTAAAAAAAACATTAATATCCAAAAACAAGAAGAAGAAGCCAAACCATTTACAGATAAAAAATACATCAGAATTTCTCAATTTCAATATCAAAAGTTTATTTTTTAATCTTTCATCAAAACACAGTTTGCTAATAATCAGAAATTGTTTAGAAACAATTTCTGATTATGTTGTTGTGATTGCTTTTCTCCACCAGAGGGCGTAGTAGCACCATATAATGCTGGTTTAATGGAGCGTCATTTTAAGGGCTCAGCAGTGTTGAGGACAAACTGCTGTTTCTGTATCAGTGTGAATCAACAAGTGTCTTTATCTGATGGAGCATCAGATAGAGTTGAGAGACGCCGTTTTGGATCTTTATGGAGTGAAATCTGAAACAGAGGAAAGTATTTAATGGTCACCATGGAAACTGGAGGAATAAATAATACAATTAATAGAGGGAAATGATGAACTGTTGCCAATGTTTTCAGGCGTCTCAGCAGCTGTCATCTCTTCATGACGTCTGGTTGGGCTCAGACTGATGAAGTTTGGGAATGCTCCTTTAATTTCATCTGATATTTCCTGCAGCTGCAAACTGCACCAGTGGTTAGACTGATGACGACTTTCCACTGATTCCTGCAGACTCCAGTGGGCCAAAGTGTTTGACCCACACTGAGTTTCACACCTTTGAACCTGGAGATCTTTCTGGCAGGAAGCTGCGGCTCGTTTGACACAAAACCAGAGCTGAGATGAACAAACCGTCAGTCTGTTGGTTCAGCAGCTCAGGATGGAGATAACGGCTCTCTGTGCCGTCGCTGGTGAGTAATAATCAGCTTTAATTTACTTTACAGACTCTTTAACGTTACAATATGGTTTATTTCTGAACCGTCTTGTGTTTTATTGATTCTTACTCACTTTTCAGGTTTAGATTTATTTCTTTTTCTTTTTCATCCAGAAGAAACTTCAGTAAAACATTTCTCTGAAGTCAAGCTCTAACCTCACCGTCACTAAAATACAACAAAAACTGGAATGTTTTTCATAAAACCATGTTCTACTCAATAATTACTTTATTGTGGGGAAAAGTTTTACTGCTCCTCCAGATCAGATCATTTCCTGCTCATTGATCGCTATAGATTAATCAGGTCGGATCGATTATTTATGATGAGCAACAGTAACCGACTCTGAGTTGCATCAACTTCTTTAGTTGCTCAACAGCAAAGCAGCTGAGAAAACAAGTCAATGTGATTCTGTCTTAACTAAATAACCTCAACTGATCAATAATTTAAATGGGATTAACGTCATTTTGTGATTTAAATAAACCATAAACAGATTCTAAATATCATTTTCTCCTCTTTGCAGTTTGCCTGAGACTCTTTCCCAGCAGATCCCAGTTCTTCCAGTATGAGTCTGTGACTCTGAGCTGTGAGGGAAACTCGTCTGAGTTTAGAGTCAGACGAAATACATCAAATCAAATAAATGCCTTCTGTCCCTTTTATTCGACTCACATTGATGAAACTGAGTACATCTCATCTGAGCTGTATGAAAGCGACTCTGGAGTTTACTGGTGTGAATCTGCAGCAGGCGAACGCAGCGACGCCGTTAACATCAGCGTAACAGGTGGGATAATAACACTCAGACTGACGCAGTGGGAGGAGAGACGACTGTCCGGCAGAGAGAGGAAAGACCCAAAAACACCAAACAGGATGTAGATAAAAACTTTATGAAGTCAAACATTTGAGGT
Source organism: Poeciliopsis turneri (assembly GCA_922788865.1). Lineage (NCBI taxonomy): Eukaryota > Metazoa > Chordata > Actinopteri > Cyprinodontiformes > Poeciliidae > Poeciliopsis > Poeciliopsis turneri. The sequence continues at coordinate 108,646 of CAKLNU010000327.1, forward strand.
TTAATTGACAGAAACATTTATATTAAAATCAAACATCAGAGTTTGATTTTCTCAGCTTGATGTTTCTGTCTCTCCTCATGAATCAGAGCAAAACTGAAGGCAACAAATATCTAAAAATGTTTGCATGAGGAGAACAGGCCTACATGGAGGATTAGGACCATACGAAGAAAAAAAATACAAATAATAAAGAATAAAGTTATAATATTATGAAAAATAAAGTCAGAATAATACCAGAATTAAGCCATGTTAGAATAAATTACAATATTATGAGGATAAAGTTGAAACAATAAGAGAATAAAATCCTAATAATGTGAGAATAAAGTCATAAAATTACCAGAATAAATCTGTACTTTATTCTGGTGATTTTATTGTAATTTTCTTGGCCCTGATCCTCTGTCATGCTAGAGAATATTAAATCTATAATACACAGATTAACAGATTAACATGTTCTCCCTCATGTTTCATGTAATTTGAAAATATAACTCAGCTGTTATTTGCAAGTATTTAATTTAAAAGAAAGGATTTATTGATTGATTTATTGATTTTGATTGACGTTACGGAGGAGTTTTGATCCTGATGAGTTTCAGGAGAAAATCAAAGGAAAAAAACCAAGTTTATTAATCTGTGAGATTAAATCTGATAGAATCAGCTCAAACATCACAGGTTCATGTGTAACATGAGTAAAAAATGGTTTGTTCACTTGAATCTGGTTGTTAAATATTCAACATTGTGTTTCTCAGATGAACCACTGATCCTGGAACGACCTGAACGTCCAGTTAGTGAAGGAGGAGCCCTGACGCTTCGCTGCAGATTCAGGCCACCATTATCCTCCAGTCTAACCCGTTTCTATAGAAACGGGGTTCTGGTCGGGAACAGCTCTACGGGACGGATCACCATCCGGAGCGTTTCCAAATCTGATGAAGGATTCTACAAATGTAACGCCTCTGGAGTCGGAGAGTCGGCAGAAACCTGGCTGGCAGTAAGAGGTGAGGAAATCCTAACAGGATCTTATCAATCCATCAATAAATCAATAAATCAAGTTTATCTGTATTGCAGCTTTAAGCTTCACTTCCACGTTTTATTTATCATATTTATGAAAGAGACAAAAATATTAATTATTATACTTTTACATTTTTGTAGAGCTGCCTGTTCATTTTATAAAGAATTAACCCAACATTACCTTGTTTTATGATATTTCTCACTTACATTTGTAGCTTTATTGGATTAAAACGATGTGAATCCAAAATAAATATGAAACAAATTGATTTCTATATTTGAATTGTTTTGGCGACTCTTCAGATGACTTTAACTTTAAAGTCGTCTCTCTGTGTTTAAATGAACTGAATGGAAACTGAATTACCTGTTTATTGATCCCCAGTGGCTTCAGTTAAATGAGACGTAACCATAAAAATCCATTTGATTCTGTATAAATTTGAATGTCTTTCTTCAGAAGGCGTTGCGATAATTTCTAAAGTTCAGAGCAGTTCTGGTTTTATTGAGTTTATAACTTGCTGCCACCGAGTATGTAGAGTTAATATAGAGCTGCCACAGTGAAAATACTCCTAAAAGTACATTTTTTCAAAAACAAAGTGATTCAAGCAAATGTAACTGACTAAATGTAACTAGTTAACTCTGCCCATATTGTTTGTATGTAGGCCAGTCAACCTGCTATGCTTTCATCTGAAAGGATGCAGGCCTCAAACGTTTGCTGCTGGCCTCGCTCTCTTTCTGCTTCCTGCCGAGCTCGGCGTTTTGCTGAACATGATGCTGTTGCTCTGCGTCTGGAGAAACCACAAACATCAGTGTCTTTTCTAATAAACAAGAATTTTACACCAGCTCCGTTTTTGTCTTAAAGGGCGCAGACTTCAACCGCCTACTGCTGCCCTTGCACACATCCTGCTTCCTGCCACGGCCGGCTCTTTCCTGTTGATCGTGACGTTGATCTGTTTCTGGAGAAACCACGAAGGTCAGTGTCTTTTATAATACACAGACATTTTTTGTTTTGAGTGTTTCTCATTAAACGTGGAGGAATGTGCATGAAATGAGAATAAAAAGCTCCATAACCTATAGTTATTAACAAAGTAATTTGAAGATGTTGATTGTTTCCTGTTGAATTTTATTTCCTGAAATATATAAACTCATTTTTAAAACAGATAACTGGTAACAAGGTGTTATATTCTGCATAAAGAACTGAAAACATCAATAATTAATTATAAATTGTGCTGCAAACCTAAATTTGCTATAAATTATAATGAAACATTTTTTAGTCATCAGTTTCTTATCCATCTTCATTTAAGAGTTTAATATGTTCAATATAAAAGATGAACTTTAATTACTTTCTTTTTGCTAATTTAATGACTTAAATTAGATTTGGCTCAGAAACTTTTCCTGTTTTTATCCGTTTGAGTTAAATTAAATTTTAATTTGGTTTCTGAAGATCATCTTTAAACTTTCCGGTTGAGGAATAATTTCTTTACCATAAAATAATCGACAACAGACTTCGCTGCATTGCACAACCGGAATCTGAACTTTGACCCACATTTATCGTTTAATCCGTTTTGTGTAACAGTGAATTGTTTGTTTCTGCAGGGTCGGTGGACAGCGTTGTGTCCTACACCGTCACCGTCACACAGGAAGGAGAAACCCACCCAATCCCAGGTGAATCGGTTAAAAAGTTTCTCAATCACTTTATGTTGATCTGAGATGTACGGTGTAAATTGATCAGGTTTTCTGGAAAATTACTGATATTAACAATTTACAAAACAGAACCTGAATGCATCATAAAGCAGAAGAAACAGTTAAAACTGAGGGGCTGAAAACTATTTAGTATGAAGTCATTTTCTCTTCTTTCTAGTAACAAACCACCGATGCGTTTACATGATTTTGACAACTTTTTTTAACAAAGGAAGAACTTTGTTAAAAATAGAACCGACCATCACCATGGTAACAGGAAGTAACAACAACAAGCAGCAATAAAGTAATTAAAAACAATAAAACAAGACAAATTTGCTTAATTAATTTACAAACATATTTTGGTGATTAGATAGATAGATAGATAGATAGATAGATAGATAGATAGATAGATAGATAGATAGATAGATAGATAGATAGATAGATAGATAGCTGGAGAAACTATACTTTTGTTATGTCCAGTGATTATTTGTCTGTCTTGATGTTGTTCCAGAGCCTCAGGACGGACCGGTTCTAGGACGGGTTCGGTACGTCAGAGACAGTCTGACAGAAGGACGGCTGAGTCACCATCAGTCCAGATTCAGGACTGAAAACTCCAGAGGCTCTTTATGAGATTTATAAAGATTTAAAAGATCTGGTGGATTAGAGGAGCTAATAAAGACTTCCCGTTTCTCCCAGCTGTGATCCGAGAACTTTCTTAGAAATCTGATGCTGGTTTCTTTGAGATGCTTCTGTATCTCTGAACCAGAACTGTTTAGTAACTGGTTACATTCGAGTACATGTTTCATATAAGGTAGTAAAACGTAATGCTTGTATTTGCACAATTCATTTGTAGCCCATCAGTGATTACATTGCATACATTAAGGTTGACATCATGCCATCATGTGCGCTCTCATATGAATAGTTAAAGTGCTTTTCCGAGTGAAACTTTTTCCACAAGTCACACAAGAAAAGTTCTACCTTGTCTTTATTGAGAAAGATTACAATTTAGAGGGAAACTTTTTCCACAGATCACACATGAAAAAGACTTCTCATCCGTGTGAATCCTCATGTGATTCTTTAAACTGTCCTTTAAATGGTATTGCTTTCCACAGACTGAACATGGGGACGGTTTTTGACCTCTGTAAATTTTTAAGTGATAAATTAAACCTTTCTTGTATCTGTAACTTTTTTCACAGACTGGACATGTGAAAGGTTTCTCTCCCGTGTGAATCCTCATGTGTCGAGGCAAAGAATTCTTTCGAGGAAAGATTTTATTACAAACTTCGCAAGAATATAATTTTTGGTTTGAACAGTCAGTTGCACTTTTCTGTTTGGTTTTCTGACATCTCTCATTTTGTTGCTCTTCATCCTGACTGATGCAGAGCTGCTTCTCTTCATCTTTGAGCTCTTGAGGTTCTGGTTCCTCTGCTTCCTGTTTTATCTGCAGAGGTTCTGGTTCCTGTTTTATCTGCAGAGGTTCTGGTTCCTGTTTTATCTGCAGAGGTTCTGGTTCTTCCTGATCTAAATTGGAGTTCTCCACCTGCTTGCTGGGCTCGTTGAGATCCTCCTCATCTTTACACAGATCTGGACAAAACAAAAGAAAAACAAAACCTTTTAAATGTCAGTCAAAGATTGAAACCGGTGTCTGAAACATGATTTTCTTGAATTATTTTAAAATTAAAAACTTGTAAATATGAAAAACTAACTGAACTAGATGAGAGTCAAAATATATTACAAACTTCTGGTTGAGCGAACAATATGATGATAGCTCAACTCAGAGTCTCCCCAGTAAAAATTTCCAGGTGTGTTATGAGTTATCAGCACTTGCAATGAGAAAATCTATCAGTTATCTGCATACAAAAAGTTATCAAGTACTGAATAAATAATTTCAGTTATTTATTTTAAATCTGAACAAAAATATCAACACCCCATATCAAACATTGTTGCCATGTGGCATTAACAACTGTCAATGAGCATTTCTGACATTTCATTGTACAAACTTAATATTTGTCTTGATTTGTGAATAATTTTTAACTTGCTGTCAGTGAGCATTACTCAGAGTGTTATTTCTACCCAGTGCATGTTTGGGGCAAGTCCAGAGGGGGATCGGACAAAATGAGCAACAACTGGACAATCCTTGGACTGGGACAATAAAAGGCCAACCCAAAATGTCTGCACGGATCAATGTCCATCGGACCAAACGGAGACATGTCCCCAATAGAGCACAGAGGACGCTGTGGCGTCTCCTGTCTTTGCTCTCATCTGTACCGGTAAACCGTGAAGCTGTTTCGTACCTATCCGCTGCAAGATGATCTTCGGTATCCGGGTAAAATCCATCAGTCTGCGCTGATCGTCCATCTCTTCCTCCATCTTAACGTTCATTTCTTTCCACTCTGTGAATGTTTCTTCAGCAGGAGTTTCCTGCTGGTTGATAAACTCTCTCTGAGGCTGAACTGAAGACATTTTCACTGAAAACACGGAAATATTTACCGAAAACACCAAACCTGTTTTCAAACAAAAAGGAGAGCTCAGTCTGTCCCGCGCTCTGTTTTCATCTTGTGTGTTTCACTGTGGCTGCACTGAAGGGGGTTATTTTTTATTTTATTTATTTATTTTTTTTTTACAAACTTTATTGATGGGTTTATTGTTAGTGAAAACTTATAAAATATTTTATTTTAGTTATACTTGTAACCTGGGGTTGTGTCTCGTATTGCGTGGTGGTAAAACACAACTCTTGCATACTGGTTGCTTGAAAACTCAGGACCAAGTATATGTAGGGAGGGACTGTTTAGTTCAGGAGTGTCAAACTCCAGTCCTGGAGAGCTGATGCCCTGCAACCTTTAGCTGAGCCTCTGCTGCACCACCTGAATAGAGTAATTAGGTCATTAAGGCTCTGCAGATCTGATCCACACAAGGAGGAGGTAATTAGGGTGATTTCATTCCAGTGTTTTGTACCTGTGGCTCATCTAAACACTGCAGGTCACCTTGAGGACTGGAGTTTGACACCTGTGGTTTAGTTAGAATAGATCAGTCTGGAGAAAAACACTGATGTTTTATTGTTCTTGCAATAACTAATAAAGTGCTGATTGAGTGAAAATCACTTATGTCTCCTAACTAAGAGTAATAGTTCATTAGAGTAAACTCCTTAAATGTTGTATTAATTTGTCTATCTAATCTTAAATGTCACGTTTTCATTAGATGTAACCAGAAATCAATCAAAATAAATAGAAATACAAGGTTTTAAAACATCAGTCTAGGTGTAATTATTGTGTTAGAATGAACTGAGAAAATATAATAAATTAAGATTTCAATAATATTTTCATTTAATAGGCAACACTGTACATTAAAAGAGTTGATTTAAAGCGGAACTTTTGAATCGTTCTCAGTTTCTTCAGTACAGCTACAGTGAAACACGGGGAAGATAAAAACAGAGCACACGGACTGGCCTTCACCTAAACATTTCTGTGTTTTCAGTGAAAATGTCTTCAGTTCAGCCTCAGAGAGTTTATCAACCATCAGGAAACTCCTGCTGAAGAAACATTCACAGAGAGGAAAGAAATGAACGTTAAGATGGAGGAAGAGATGGACGATCAGCGCAGACTGATGGATTTTACCCGGATACCGAAGATCATCTTACAGCGGATAGGTACGAAACAGCTTCACGGTTTACATGAGACCATAGACATCAATAGGGAGGCGCCTTATTGAGATATTTGTGAATTAAAACACTTTGCTATGAATACAATCACACTAATTTTAAAGAATATGTTTTCTTTTCTCGAACAATTGTGAAAATTAAAGTTAATTCTCTCCATATAAAACAAAATCTTTATATATATTATTGATTAAGCCAAAGCCAAAAAAGGTTTCAGGGTGAAAATCATCATATGAAATATAAGGAAAATGCATAAAACACGTTTCCAATTGATATCATAAAATATCGCTCCAAAAGATGAACTGCGGTGATTTTATTTTTTAATGGGTTAGGGTTCGCTGAAGAATGTTTTTATTTTGTAAATGAAAGTGTAGAGCTCATAGTTTGACTCACATTTCAAGCTTTTGTCTTGTCTTTTTGTTCAGATCTCTCAAAATGTGGTAAAGAGGAGGAAGTTCTCAATGAGATCAGCAACCCAGAGGAAAACTCCACTTTAGATCAAGAGGAACCAGAACCTCTGCAGATAAAACAGGAACAAGAGGAACCAGAACCTCTGCAGATAAAACAGGAACAAGAGGAACCAGAACCTCTGCAGATAAAACAGGAACAAGAGGAACCAGAACCTCTGCAGATAAAACAGGAACAAGAGGAACCAGAACCTCTGCAGATAAAACAGGAACAAGAGGAACCAGAACCTCTGCAGATAAAACAGGAACAAGAGGAACCAGAACCTCTGCAGATAAAACAGGAACAAGAGGAACCAGAACCTCTGCAGATAAAACAGGAACAAGAGGAACCAGAACCTCTGCAGATAAAACAGGAACAAGAGGAACCAGAACCTCTGCAGATAAAACAGGAACAAGAGGAACCAGAACCTCTGCAGATAAAACAGGAACAAGAGGAACCAGAACCTCTGCAGATAAAACAGGAACAAGAGGAACCAGAACCTCTGCAGATAAAACAGGAACAAGAGGAACCAGAACCTCTGCAGTACAAAGAGGAAGAGGAGCAACTCTGCATCAGTCAGGATGAAGATCATCTTGTGTGAAACAGGAAACTGATGATATGATGGTGAACAAACAGCAGAACGAAACAGAGACTTCAGAACAAGAACCATCAAAGAAAGCTCAATCAAACCAAAATCTATTTTCTTGTAAAATTTGTGATAAAACCTTTTCCCAGAATAATTCCTTCATGATGCACCTTAGAACTCACATGGGCACAAAATCTTTCACATGTTCAACCTGTGGAAAAAATTTCCATCACATAGTCACTTTAAACAGACACATGAGAACTCACTCCGGTGAGAAGCCTTACATGTGTGCTATCTGTGGAAAATGTTTTAATCATACAGGTGAGAAGCCTTTCTCTTGTGGGACCTGTGGAAAAGGTTTCCAGAGGAAAACTGACTTGACTAGTCACATGAAAGTTCACACAGGTGGGAAGTTGTTCTCATGTGAGACCTGTGGAAAAAGTTTCACTTATAAAAAAAGTTTGATTGTTCACAAGAGAGTTCACACAGGTGAGTAGACAATCTCTTGTGGCACTTGTGGAAGAAATTGCTTGTATAAATCTCAGTTGATCACATGAGAACGCACACAGGTGAGAAAACTTTCTCATGTGGGATCTGTGGAAAAGGTTTCACTCAAAAACACAACTTCTCACAACAGAATTCACATGTGAGAAGTAGCTTGCATTGATTTATCAGCTGGCTGATTAATATATGTTGATTTCCTTAATTTTGGGACATTGGTGAAGCTGATCAGGTTTTCCAATGTTATTGACCTCAGCCACTGTTCTGTTCTCCGTTGAGAGGTTTGACTATTAGACCAGCTCACCATGTCATGTCTGCACATTTGCAATCTGTGCACCCTTAGTGAAAAGTGAGGAAAAGGTTTTGTACATAGATCCAGTTAAAGTCATCACATGAAGATTCACACGGGTTGGAAGCTTTTATTTTGTAGATTCAGTAGAAAAAGTTTCACATAAAACAAATGTAACTGTTCACATGAGAACTGCACAGGTTTGATGGCACAATGTGAACCTCAAGATTCTCAGTAACTTGCTGTTTGGAAGTGGAGTAATTGCAACAGACTTAAATTCTTCAATGTAGCAGGTTTTGCTTACAAAGCATTTTAAGACGGATATTTAGCTGAAATTCTTAAAAATTTATTTTATTCTGGCAGTTTTATATGTCCATTTTATTTAATGAGACTGAGGGAGAGATTGTCTCTAAAGAAACAATGAGTTTGCTTTGAGATTAAGACTTCTGAAATTTGAGTATTTATTGTGTTTTTATCCTTTGTACATATTTATTTTATTTTAATGATTTGGAGAAATGGATGCATTTCTTCGACATGGTTTTAAATAAATTTTCTGCTTACAAAATGATTTGACGATGTGGATTGAATTTCAGATAGAAAAATTATTGAAACTTTATATAATTTTAGATGATACTTTATCATAATGATGGTTTTTTTCTATTTTTCTGTTTAGTCAAAGACTGTGTGACAGAATCGATTTACATAAACATAGAGACTGAAATAAAATCTGTTTGAAACAAATGGTAAATCAGGAAAACCTTCATATAGACAGTTAACTTCTCACGTCATTAATTTGATTTTAGCACCTCTTTATCATTAGAATTAAGGCTGAGATATCAAGGTAAAGAGAACTCAGTAGCTCTATAGGGGCCCTCTAGACATTACAACATATAAATAGAAACCGTTTTTATAACTTCAACATCAGACCCATGTTTTTATTCACAAGTGTACATTAGAAAGAAAAATTATTGCCCAAAATTTGACCATTAGAGGTCAGTTCCGCCCCGTTCTTCCTCGCCACGAACCCGGTGTCTGCACAACGTGGAGGCAGAAGAACTGGGAATCCTCATAATTAGACCAAGGGCAGCCAGACTCATTAGTTGTGCTAATTGTTATATTTAGCTAAACATTATTGTTGAGAGGCACAAGAAGGACTCCTGACACAAAAGACTAAAGTTGAAAACAAAAATAAACTCAAAAAGGGCACTGGGGGCATCAAGGGTCAAAGGGGCAGGGGCTCAAGCCCTCTCCAGACCCCCTCTACATGTGCCTGCATATGAATGCTCGTCTTTCTAAGTAACCGTCCAATAAAATATCTGAAAATACAATTTAAACAATGTCAGAAAGTGGCTCTGTAAACTCCGGCATTATTACTTTCTGCACCTCCTGGTTTTAGCTGTGGATTGTTGATCCACTTTTCTCTTTTTTCAGTGAGTTTTTTTCTAAATTAACTCCTTTGTGACCGACTACCTTCAAAACACAAAGTTTTTCTTCCTCTATTAGAATGGTTGGAACAACCACACATGGCACAGACTTGAGGCATTTTGATGCTGTATCAACATAACTAAATGTGCTGCATTTACTTTCTGTCCCCCAACTCCTTGGCATGGCATCGGCACTACATCATATGAAACCCAGCAATTTATGGGAAAAAAATAATACACTGCTTTAAAATGTAAAATAGTTTATTTGAAGTCATACATGGAATCGTCAAAAATGTAAAAACTGAACTCAATTACTCAACATGACACAGAACTGCAAGGCACCTGAAATCCACAGAAATTAAGCCTTGATGAATGTGTTCCCCTCTTTAACTTCAGTATCTAATGGGATACTGATGGGAACCTTAAGTACAAATGTGACTGAGAAGTAAAACAAAAAACTGATTTAAGAAAAACAAAGCTGGTAGACAAAACTGGACCTCAAGTCTATCTTAGTAATACACGAGACATTCAGAGCATAGACTTGGCTTTGGATGAATGGATATTTTTGTGCAGAATTGGCATGGATTAAAGGTAAGATGGCAAAAACATGTTTTTGTCTAGTTTTTTTAATGAAATGTGCATTTTGTGGGCTACAGTCTGTATGTCTAAAGAATTCAATAAAGTAGAAGTGGTAGCTGATCTACCACAGCAATGATTTATTAATAAAACACTAAGACTAAAACTACTGCAAAAAACTGAATGTTCTGTTCTGTGACCAAAATTCTGAATTTTTTTATCTTAAATCCTAAAACATGGCATTGTCATCAGTTGCTATGGCAACAAGCCTGCATGTTGCTTGGGTGGTGCAGAGTGAGAAAGTGGTTTAGGTTTTTCCCTTAGCTGTGGATCATAGCACGAAACAATAACTACATTTCTAAGTTTCATCGAGTTACTACTTTCTGCCCTCTAGCGTTGTATGCATGCGCAAAATTTCTGTGCGTAACCAATAACATACATGGCGTCTGTATTTATACATCGTAAAGCCTCACCGCATGTCACTGTTTCACACCCATATGAATCTTTATGTGTTTAAGTAATTGTTTTTTCATTCTGAAACTCTTTCCACAGGTCCCACAAGTGAAAGGCTTTACTCCAGTGTGAGTTATCATGTGTCTCTTCAAGTTACTGTTTAGAGAAAAGGTTTTATCACAAATTTTACAAGAATATAATTTGTGCCCTGGCTGAGCATTTTCAGTGTCAGTTCTGCCTTTCTGCTGTTTGGTTTTCTCATATTTCTCCTTTTGTTTCTGTTCTTCCTTTCTCTTTTTTCCTGGGTCTTCAGAATTGCTTCCTTCTTGATCCTGGTTCTCAGTTTCTGCAGAGCCATGAGAGATGAGTTGGTTCCTCTGTGGTGCACATGCAGAAAATAATGGCAAAATGAACCAATTGAAAATATTTGACATGAATATTGGACAATTTGGAAGATTAAATATGAAAGGTGAAAATGTACAATGATAAAATTATTTAACGAGT
>CAKLNU010000328.1:0-15492 GCA_922788865.1 Poeciliopsis turneri
TGAATGGCAAGTACTTCCGTTCGGCACTGTCTGTAGCCCATGCTGTGCTGTCTATGCATTGCAGAGACGCACATGAGGCGAATACACCTCCACACCTGATGAAGACGCAAGGAGGGTTGTGGAGAACAACTTCTATGTCTACAACTCGCTTGTATAGTTCTGAGTTTTAAAGGAAAAGGCTGAGGAGTTAGTTGACAGGCTTCAGTCACTTCATTCTCTCTGGAGGGTTTGAACTCAGACAATGGGCAAGTAATGTCCCTGAAGTTATAGCTCATCTTCCACATGAAGCCAGAAGTGGCAGCAATGAGCAATGTTGGCCCAGAAGAATCTGGAACAGCAAGAAATGGCACTCGGCCTGCGCTGGGATTGTGAGAAAGATAGACCTGGGTTACAGATATCGTGTAGTGCCAGAGAAAAAGGCCGACAATGTGCTACATTTACAAAGTTCTGGCAAAACAGTACAATACGATCCACTTTAGGTTTCTTTGTACCTTTTACCACAAGAGCGTAAGATTATTGTTCAGCACTTATGGGACAAGCGTAGAGAGTGTAATGGCCCTCATTTGCCTGGAAGACCTCCTGTAAGGAATGGTATAAATGGGAAGGAGGCTGGAACACCTCCCCCAAATAACCATCCCACGGTCCTACAATAGCCCTGTAACAGATATGCAAGACTGCAACAGGCACTCGCATTCTACGATGCATCTGAACAAGCTTACAGGCCAGTTGCATACCTTGGTTCAGAGAAAGCAGACAGAAATGTGGAATCAGCTTTTGTGATGGCAAGATCCAGAGTGGCCCCCAAGCAGCAGCAGAGCATTCCGAGACTGGAACTGTGCGCTGCTCTGACTGGTACGCAATTGGCAAAACTACTAGTCCCTGAGTTGACCATACCAGTACAACAAGTCGTACTCTTGGTGTGACTCCACAACTGTACTTAAATGGATCCAGTAGGACTCATGCAGATTTAAAATTTTGTCAGAATCAGAGTGGCAGAGATCCAATAAGTCACCGGTTCTATGATCTGGCGATATGTAGATTCACTAAATAATCCGGTTGATGACATTACTCAAGGGAAAATCTATGGAGTCCCTTATCAACTCAGACAGGTGGAGTCAGGGGCCCACCTTTCCTCTTGCTTACACCAGACGACTGACCTAATCCTTCTGAATTGAGGGATGTGGATGAGTGTGAACTGAAGGTCGCAGTCTTTCTGTGGAGCCACAATGCAGATTTCAAATTCTATACTTGATGTGGATAAAGTATGTTCGTTTCAAGAACTCATCGAACGCACTAGAACATCTGCTCATGGGGCGGCTCCTTCCCAACATCACCTCTCAGTGGATGACTACAAAGATGCAGAGTTGACAATTTTACAGCAGACTCAAATGGACTGTTTTCCAGATGATTATCAGCTGCTGTAAGGAGGAAAATTGTGCCACTCTCAAGTAGACTTGTTAAACTGGCTCCAGATTATGACAGAGATTAAACTAATCAGAGTTGGTGGACATCTCCGACATAGTGAATACCTGGACACAGAAGAAAACCATCCCATTTTGTTAGATGGCACCCATCCTGTCACTAAACTTATCATTAAACAGTTTGACGATAAGCTCCATCACCCAGGGCAGGAAAGAGTATTTTCTGAACTACACAGACACTACTGGGTCATTAAAGAAAGGGAAGCAGTTAAACGACTTCAACGAGAATGTCCACTCTGTCAAAAACGGCGTGCAACACCAGTGCTCCCTCGGATGGCTGATCTCCCATCAGCAAGTTCACATGAGTGAAACCACCCTTTCACTCATGTGAAGTTCATTGCTTTCAGTCCATTCCTGTGTGAAGATTGGCAGGAGAAACTGAAAAGAGATGGGGTATTCTTTTTAAGTGTCTCACAATGCGAGCAGTTCCCATTGACATCCTCAAAACCATGACCTCTGATTCATTCCTCATGGCTCTCAGGCGTTTTGTATCAAGGTGAGGAAAACCATCAGAATTACTCTCGGATTGTGGGACAAATTTCAAAGGAGGTGAGCGAGAACTACATGAAGCCTTTCAGAAGATGTGTCCTACAATTCAAGACCACCTCTCAAAACAACAGATGAGGTTCAGCTTCAACCCAGCTGGTGCACCCTCATTTCTGGGGAGTTTGGGAGCCTGAGGTACGATCAATCAAGTCAGCTCTAAGAGTATTCCTTGAGCTGAGACTGTCACCGAACAAGTTCTCAGAACTGTGCTCATTGAGGTCGAGGGGGTACTAAACTCCAAGCCACTCGGTTATATATCGTCAGATATCGCAGACTTGGATCCTGTAACACCAAATTACCTCCTTATGGGGCGGCGAGATGCTTCATTACCACAGGTAATCTATCCTGAATCAGATCTGTTGACCAGGAAACACTGGAAGCGCAGTCAGATGATTGCAGAACAGTTTTGCCATCATTTCATAAGAAGTTACTTGCCCACTTTGCAGTCACATCAGAAATGGTCAACTAAGACAGAAAACTTTCAACTCGGAACAGTGGTAATGATACTTGACAAACAACTACCCAGAGCACTATGGCCTGTTGGAAAGGTGGTGAAACTTCTACCAGGACTTGATGAAACTGTTCAAACAGCTGATATACAAATTACAGACAAGACTTACATCAGACCAGTGGCCCAACTTATGCGCTCTTCCAGCAATTCCAGAGACTGAGAAGAAGCATATACATACTTGGATTTTCCATTTTTTGTTATTCAAATTTGAAAGATAAACTTTGGGGGCGGCTGTTGAAAATGGACTTATTTAATTGTATGTATATCACTTTAAGAGCTCAGGAAGCCATCTGAATAAAGCTTCGCTGTGATTGGTTCATTATGTCAAGCTGCCAATAGTTGTTGCAAAGAGTACTTGTTCAGTGTTAGTTGAGAAAGTAATTGTTGGAAGACCATCCAGAGCCGATGTTCCAGAGACTGGGAGTGTGTAAATGAATAAAAGTAAGTTTAATCCTTATTTAAGCAAGATTTTGTTTATCACTGCCTGATAGACATATACAGTATGGCACTTTTAAGAGTTAGGTTGTGATAATGTGGTTTGTAGTTTGTTTGTTGTCCCTTGCTGCCATCTGATGGACAAATTGAGTCAGTAAACGTTTGTGGTGATCGGAAATAATAGCCTTTATTTGTTTGTCCTCTGTATTTTGTAGAACCACTCTCAGCAGCTCTATTAAAGGAAATCAAGACGAACAACGTTTCTATCATTCTTGACCGAATGCTCGTGGTGGCTGTCCTATTTAAAGAACATAAAGTAAAGGGAGCACAACAGGAACTGTGGCCAGTCGAACAAAGGCACGGTGGTACTTTGACTCCTCTATTTTATATGATGAAACATTTAAAACCTGTCGGCAGAGGAATTCAAACATTTTTCTTTCAGTCAATGCAGCATCCTGATGATCCACCATCATTGTACTGTGGGAGACCCTCCAGGAGAAAGCTTTATTGCAGAAGGCCTACTATCATCGCTACTTTTTACAAATGGTGAAAGAGCGACTTGGGCAGAACAGAACAAAGATTCATTCTGGAATCTAAATTGAAGATAGGCTGAGCAAAGTCTCAGGTTTTAAACAAATCCAGAGGTTATGCCACTAGGCATATGAAAACATCAACCATCTATACTGCTCCATTTCCCTTTCACTTGGTCCTCAGAAGGATTTACATACCTGGGGATAAAATTACCTCATCTCGACAAAAATATATCAGGTCAATTTCACTCCCTTATTTCAACGTATTCGGCTGGACAGCTGAAAGATCGGAAACTCAGCTCCCTCTTGGATTTGCGATGTCTCTCCGGAGAAAAAGAACTGGAATCATTTGTATGGGGTATAAAAGTCTGGGCAGGACATTCATTTTTAGGAGAGACACGCGCCCAACCAAGAGAGAGGCAGAGTTTCCATCTTTCAAGGTCCAGCCGAATACGTTGAAATAAGGGAGTGAAATTGACCTGATATATTTTGTCGAATGAGGGGGGTAATTTTTATCCCCAGGTATGTAAATCCTTCTGGGGACCAAGTGAAAGGAAATGGAGCAGGTATAGATGGTTGATGTTTTCATATGCCTAGTGGCATAACCTCTGATTTGTTAAAAACCTGAGAGACTTGCTCAGCCTTCTTCAATTTAGATTCCAGAATGAATCTTTGTTCTGCTCGCCCTGCGTCTTTCACCATTTGTAAAAGTAGTGATGAGGCCTCTGCAATAAGCTCTGGAGGTCTCCCACAGTAATGATGGATCATCAGTGGATGCTGCATTGACTGAAAGAAAATGTTTGAATTCCTCTGCAAAATAGGTTTTAAATGTTTCATCATATAAAATAGAGGAGTCAAAGTACCACCGTCTTGTTCGACTGGCCACAGTTCCTGTTGTGCTCCCTTTACTTTATGTTCTTTAAATAGGACAGCCACCACGAGCATTCGGTCAAGAATGATAGAAACGTTGTTCGGTCTTGATTTCCTTTAATAGAGCTGAGAGTGGTTCTACAAAATACAGAGGACAAACAAATAAAGGCTATTATTTCCGATCACCACAAACGGCTATAACCAATTTGTCCATCAGATGGCAGCAAGGGACAACAAACAAACTACAAATCACATTATTACAACCTAACTCTAAATTGCCATACTGTATATGTTTATAAGACGTGTAGATAAACAAATCTTACTTAAATAAGGATTAATCTTACTTCATTAATTTACGCACTCCCAGTCTCTGGAACAGCTCTAGACATTACCTTCCAAAGAAAACTGAACATGTGCTCTTTGCTAACTGAGGTAACAAAAGAACCAATCAGAGTGAAGCTCATTCAGATGGATCCCTGAGCTCTTAAAGTAATATACACACAATTAAATAAGACCATTTTCAACAGCCGCCCCCAAATTTGTTTACAAATTTGAATAACAGAAAATGGAAAAATCCAAGTTATGTCTACTCCTTCCTTATCATCAGTCTCTAGAATGGACGGAAGACGCACAAGTCGGGCCACAGGTCGGATGTAAGTCTTGTCTTTAATCTGTATTTCAGCTGTTCAAACAGTTCCATCTGGTCCTGGTAGAAGCTTTCACCACCTTTCCAACAGGCCATAGTGCTCTGGGTAGTTGTTTGTCAAGGATCATTACCACTGTTCCGAGTTGAAGGTTTTCTGTCTTGTTGACCATTTCTGACGTGACTGCAAAGTGGGCAAGTAACTTCTTATGAACTGATGCCAAAACTGTTCTGCAATCAACTGACTGCGCTTCCAGTGTTTCCTGGTCAACAGATCTGATTCAGGATAGATTACCTGTGGTAATGAAGCATCTCCCCGCCCCATCAGGAGGTAATTTGGCGTTACAGGATCCAAGTCTGCGATATCTGACGATACATAACTGAGTGGCTTGGAGTTCCAGTACCCCTCGACCTCAATGAGCACAGTTCTGAGAACTTCTTCAGTAACAGTCTGAGCTCCAAGGGAAACTCTTAGTGCTGACTTGATTGATCGTACTTCACGTTCCCAAACTCCACCAAAATGAGGTGCACCAGGTGGGTTGAAACTGAACCTAATCTGTTGTTTTGAAAGGTGGTCTTGAATTGTAGGACACATCTTCCGAAAGGCTTCATGTAGTTCTCGCTCACCTCCTTTGAAATTTGTCCCACAATCAGAGAGTAATTCTGATGGTTTTTCCCTCGCCTTGATACAGAAACGCCTGAGAGCCATGAGGAATGAATCAGAGGTCATGGTTGTAAGGACATCAATATGAACTGCTCGTGTTGTGAGACACTTAAAGAGAATACCCCATCTCTTTTCATTTCTCCTGCCAATCTTCACAAGGAATGGTCCGAAGCAATCAACTCCACATGAGTAAAAGGGTGGTTTGAACAGGCGCAACCTTGCTAATGGGAGATCAGCCATCTGAGGGAGCACTGGTTTTGCACGCCATTTTTTGACAGAGTGGACATTCTCGCTGAAGTCGCTTAACT
Organism: Poeciliopsis turneri; assembly: GCA_922788865.1. NCBI lineage: Eukaryota > Metazoa > Chordata > Actinopteri > Cyprinodontiformes > Poeciliidae > Poeciliopsis > Poeciliopsis turneri. The sequence continues at coordinate 5,989 of CAKLNU010000328.1, forward strand.
GCTTTCCTTCCTTTCATGACCCAGTAGTGTCTGCGTAGTTCAGAAAACACTCTTTCCTGTCCTGGGTGATGGAGCTTATCATCAAACTGTTTAATGATAAGTTTAGTAACAGGATGGGTACCATCTAACACAATGGGATGCTTTTCTTTTGTGTCCAGGTATTCACTATGTCTGAGACGTCCCACCAACTCTGATTAGTTTAGTTTCTGTGTCATACTCTGGGGCCAGTTTAACAAGTCTACTCGAGGGTGGCACAGTTTTTCCTGCTTGCAGCAGCTGGTAATCATCTGGAAAACAGTCCATTTGAGTCTTCTGTAAAATTGTCAACTCTGCATCTTTGTAGTCATCCACTGAGAGGTTATGTTGGGAAGGAGCCGCCCCGTGAGCAGATATTGCGGTGCGTTCGATGAGTTCTTGAAAGGAACATACTTTATCTGCATCAGGTATGGAATTTGCAATCTGCATTGTGGCTCCACAGAAGGCTGCGACCTTCAGTTCACACTCATTCATATCCCTCAATTCAGGAGGACTAGCCCAGTGGTTTGGTGAAAGCAAGAGGAAAGCTGGGCCCTGACTCCATCTGTCTGAGTTGATAAGGGACTCCATAGATTTTCCTCGAGTGATGTCATCAGAAGGGTCATTAAGTGAATCTACATATCGCCAGGTCATAGAACCGGTGAGTTCTTGGATCTCAGCCACTCTGGTTCCGACGAAAACTTTAAATCTGCATGAGTCTGACTGGATCCATTTAAGTACAGTCGTAGAGTCACACCAAAGTACGACTTGTTGCACCGGTATGGTCAACTCAGAGACTAGTAGTTTTGCCAATTGCGCACCAGTCAGAGCAGCACACAGTTCCAGTCTTGGAATGCTCTGCTGTCGCTTTGGGAGCCACTCTGGATCTCGCCATCACAAAAGCTGATTCCACATTTCTGTCTGCTGTCTCTGTACGAAGGTATGCGACGGCACCATAAGCTTGTTCAGATGCATCACAGAATATATGAAGAGCCTTGTTGCAGTCCTGCAAATCTGTTTCAGGGCTATTGTAGCACCGTGGGATGGTTATTTGGGGGAGGTGTTCCAGCTCTCCTTCCCATTTGTACCATGCCTTAAGGAGATCTTTCAGGCAAATGAGGGTCATCCCACTCTCTATGCTTGTCCCATAAGTGCCGAACAATAATCTTAGCTCTTGTGGTAAAAGGTACAATGAAACCTAGTGGATCGTACTGTTTTGCCAGAACTTTATAAATGTAGCGCATTGTTGGCCTTTTCTCTGGCACTACACGATATCTGTAACCCAGCTCATCTTTCTCACAATCCCAGCGCAGGCCGAGTGCCATTTCTTGCTGATCTAGATTGTTCTGGGCCAACCATTGCTCATTGCTGCCACTTCTGGCTTCATCTGGAAGATGAGCTATAACTTCAGGGACATTACTTGCCCATTGTCTGAGCTCAAACCTCCAGAAAGAAGAAGTGACTGAAGCCTGTCAACTAACTCCTTTGACTTTTCCTTAGAACTCAGACTATACAAGCAGTTGTCAAAATAGAAGTTATTCTCAACAACCCTCCTTACTTCTTCATCAGGTGTTGTATTCTCCTGTGTGTGTCTCTGTAATGCATAGACAGCACAACATGGGCTACAGACAGTGCCGAATGGAAGTACTTGCCATTCAAACACATCAGGAGGTTGCATTATTTCCACATCCCGCCATAGAAATCTTAAAAGAGGTTTGTCATCAGACAGCAGGCGGACCTGATGGAACATCCCTTTAATATCACTTGAAATGGCAATGCTATGCTGTCTGAAACGCAAAAGCACTCCCAAAAGCGTAGGGCCGAGGGTTGGTCCTGGCAACAGATAGTCATTCAGACTTTGACCTTGATGTTTAAATGAGCAGTTAAACACAATTCTGTGCTTCCCATTATGTTCCACCATGTGGTGTGGTATATACCACGCTTCCTTTGTTTGTGCAACATCATCTGGCTTTACCTTGGTAATGTAACCTGCATCTTCCAACTTGGCTATTTCTTTATTGTAGATGTCTGCTCTGTTCACATCCTTCAGCAATTTCCTTTCTGTACTTCTTAACAGTGGCAGAACAGCTTCCTTAGCAGCCTGTAATGTAGGCATATTAATGTTGCGAAGAAGCGGGGTTGCATACCTGTTAACACTGTTGACAGTCACTTTTTCAGTTTTCTCCTCTAGAAGCATAACTGCTTGGTGATCTTGTTGTGATCGCATAATCACCTTTTCATTTCTGAAGGGCAGCACATCCAATTGCCAGAGTTGTTGCACATTCTTCATCAGGTCAGAATCTGTAGAGCATGTGGATGTGAAAAAGCACTGAACCTGTGTGGGAAGCTGCTCCTTTAACAAGCTTGTAGGACCCTGTAAAGTCCATCCCAGTTTGGTTTTAATAGCAGCAGGACCACCAGGGGTCCAAGTCTTACAGGCTCAATTGGTGTGATTAAATGTGGATAGTCTGAACCTATCAAGAGGAGAGGCTTCACTTGCTGGAAAGAGGTGAGGGGTAGGTTCTTTAGGTGAGCATATTTGCTTTGTAAAGTGGCAACGGGGTGTGAATGTTCCGCTAAGCCTCAAGTGTTCTGCTGTAAAGGCTCTGGTTATCTCATACCTTTGTTAGGATTCGAGGCTGGCGAGACTGTGAAGGAAACTGATTCACCTTGATCAACTCGAATGTTTTGCCTGATAGTCTTTAAGGCTAAATCCTCATGATCACCATGGAGTTGAAGTTGCTGCGCCGCAGCAGACAGAAGAATGGTTCTTTCGGAACCGTCATCTAAAATAGCAAATGTCTCCATATTATGGTTGCCATTTCTCAAGATGACTTTACTCATCTTGAGTAGTACATGGCTGGAAGCTGCTGGTTGGTCGACATACAAAACCTCACTAGATGAGTGTGGAGGAGTCTCCTCTTTTGCTGGTCTTGCATTTACATCATGAAGGGCTTCCAAGTGTCTGCCATTACATAGTAATGGCAGACACTTGACTGTCTGCCATTACTTTCACTGAGCCGCTTGATGATTCCTTCCACATTTCCAGCATTTTCTGTTACTCCGAATCCACACTTCTTTCTGCTCCTTAGTGAGGTTACTGAAGTTTGTACATTGATTCAGAAGATGTTGGTTGTTATTGCAATATAGGGCAGTATAATTTAGATTTCTGACTGACTGGAGATGACTCTGTGGAAACAGAACATGTCTGTGGAGGGACAGCAGCTGTAGTCCTAGGTCCTGTGCTGAGCAAAACAGTACAGGACCTTTGCGTGTGCTTGTTTCTCTTGTACGCTCCCTCTGCCTATAGGGTCTCTCTCTGGAACCTGACATTACTATTTCACTTTCCTGCACCTGGACTTCAAATTCCAACCAGTCTGAGAAATCGTACAATGTGGGTACTTGAATGTGCTGAGAAAGAGCATAGCGACGAAAATCAGTCCTTAAAGCATATGGTAATTTTGATGCAAGTCGAGTGACATGGGAACCACAAGTCAGTTCGATTCGTCCCATTTTGTCCCAGTTGATCCAGCATTCCAACAAGGGCTCGCACTTTTAGAGCAAATCTGCGAAAAGATGCACTATCACTGTCTCTGATGTTGGCGCCTATCCATTAACTCGGCAATCCTCTTTAAAGCGAGCTGATGAGGCTGTCCATATATGAGCTGTGAGTGCAGCCATGGTGTCACTGTAGGGGGAGACTGAGTTGCTGTAGGAATCTGCAATGAGTAATGCATCCTCTAGCTTGAGGTGGTCAACCAATATTTGATACTTGAACCGTTCTGTAGCATCAATTGGTAGAAGATTGTCCAGTGCTATTTTAAGTCTGGAGAATTCTCTGGGATCATCATGAATGAAAGGTGGGATTGTAGGCTTCGGTCCCCTGTAGATCTTCTCCTGATGTTCTGGTCTCGGTACAAAATCTGGTGGTTGCTGATACTGATACTGAGGATGAAGAACTTTACCTGTAGCATGGGGATACTGCACTGCATGATAGTGAGATGGCCATGAGTATTCTGGGTGAGACTGGTACTGCCGTGGCTGAACATCAGCATATGTGAGTGAAGGTCCTCCTTCCCTTACGTCCATCCTTCGCATATCATTACATGCATCTTGTTCATTATCATTCATCACTGAAGCCGACTTGAAATAGGAGTAATGAGAGGGAGACGAGCGTTGTCTTACAGCTGGGGGTGGGTCTTGAAAGGGTAAAACCTCCGCTTCTGTATCTGCTTGACCAACATTGGTCTTTTAAACATTCCAATTGGGAAATAGCTTCTGACTCTGATCCAGATGTACATGGAGAACCCTGAAGTTCTAAATCTTCCTCTGACTTAGCTCCAACGGAATGGTGCCTTTCCTGCTGGACTTTGGGTTCAGGTGGCAGGGTTATCTGCAGCTTGCTTACTGCTTCGGTGAGCTTTAACATGTTCTCCTGCATCTGACGGTTTTCTTGACGGATTTCCCTAATTACTGTAAAGACCATCTCGTCTCTTCTTTCTTCAGTGAAGGCTGGTGTAATATTCTCACCTTCAAAGCTTTGTATGGGGAGGGGTGTCATCCTGGCAGATCCCTCATGACGTTGCTGATGACCACTTATGTAAGGTTGAGTGTTGATAGGTATCCTTGCTATATACACGCCATGTCCAACAGCTTTGTAATTTCCACTATAAGAAGGTGCTCTATTCTGCTGACCAGCGCACTCCACATAAAATTCGTCTAGGTAAGGTGGCCGACGTACTTGCCGCCTGGGTCTAACCTGTTCGTCCATCATGGTCTGAGGAAAGGTCCAAGACATGCTCTCTCCGTGGTAACTGTCATCCGGCTCGAAGGACCATTAAATGTTGTGCTCCCTTTACTTTATGTTCTTTAAATAGGACAGCCACCACGAGCATTCAGTCAAGAATGATAGAAACGTTGTTCGGTCTTGATTTCCTTTAATAGAGCTGAGAGTGGTTCTACAAAATACAGAGGACAAACAAATAAAGGCTATTATTTCCGATCACCACAAACGGCTATAACCAATTTGTCCATCAGATGGCAGCAAGGGACAACAAACAAACTACAAATCACATTATTACAACCTAACTCTAAATTGCCATACTGTATATGTTTGTAAGACGTGTAGATAAACAAATCTTACTTAAATAAGGATTAATCTTACTTTATTAATTGACGCACTCCCAGTCTCTGGAACAGCTCTAGACGGCTTCCAACCATTACCTTCCAAAGAAAACTAAACATGTGCTCTTTGCTAACTGAGGTAACAAAAGAACCAATCAGAGTGAAGCTCATTCCGATGGATCCCTGAGCTCTTAAAGTAATATACACACAATTAAATAAGACCATTTTCAACAGTGGTCATTTATAAACTTGCACATTTTCTACTCCAGTAGCCGAACCTAGCATTGGTCCAATAGTTGTTTTAACTGTAAACACATTGCGAGTGTTACACACACTGAATATTAAATTAGGTGTTATGATCAGTTACTCAGTAATTTACCAAATACTTCAAAAGAAAATACAGAGGAAGAACATTGTTCCATCAGGGAATATTAAATAAATAGAATGATAAACCCTGACCTTTAATATTATATAAGATCAAAATATAGTTTATGTTCCATGACTCCATCTCTACTCACCAGTTTAAGTCCTGAAGGTTGTTTAAAATAATTAATTGTACTTGCTTTGAATCTTAAATTTTTGATTTAAGTTCATTCTTTGTTAAATTATGGTTCGTTTTGTTTTCTCTTTTATTTGTATAAATATAGAACTCAGTGTGTTAAGTGTTGAATGAAAAAAGAATATTGACTTTATTAGAATGTATGCAATGTGAAGGAGGAAGAGATGATCTCTGTGGACTGCTGCTGTTTATGTATGTGAAGGTTTTCCTGAGTTACTATTTGTTTTAAACAGGTTTTATTCCAGCCTCTATAATTATGTAAATCTAGTCTTTCACACCATCTTCTATTAAACAAAAAAGAGAAAAAGGTCATCATTATAATAGTTTATTTTCTAAAATTATATAAATAGTTTCAATCTGACAATTCAATTCATATCAATACATTTTCTAAGCAGGAAAATTATTAAAACCATGTCAAAGAAATGCATCCATTTCTCCAAATCATTGAAATAAAATAAATAAGTAAAAAGGATAGAAAAACTTTCCAACATTTTCAAAGTCTAAATCTCAAAGCATTCAAAGTCATTGTTTCTTTAGAGACAATCTCTCATTAAATAAAATAGAAATATAAAAATGCAAGAATAAAATCCAAGTCTGTTGCAATTACTCCACTTCCAAACAGCAAATTACTGAGAATCTTGAGGTTCACATTGTGCCATCAAACCTGTGCAAGTTCTCATGTGAACAGTTACATTTGTTTTGCGTGAACCTTTTTCCACTGAATCTACAAAATAAAAGCTTCCAACCCGTGTGAATCTTCATGTGATGACTTTAACTGGATCTATGCACAAAACATTTTCCTCCTTTTCACTAAGGGTGCACAGATTGCAAATGTGCAGACATGACATGGTGAGCTGGTCTAATAGTCAAACCTCTCAAAGGAGAACAGAACAGTGGCTGAGGTCAATAACATTGGAAAATCAGATCAGCTTCACATGCATGCATCTGCTGATCACCAATGTCCCAAAATTAAAGAAATCAACATGTATTAATCAGCCAGCTGATAAATTAATGCAAGCTACTTCTCACATGTGTGAATTCTGTTGTGAGAAGTTAAGTGGTGTTTTTGAGTGAAACTTTTTCCACAGATCCCACATGAGAAAGGCTTCTCACCTGTGAGTTCTCCTGTGACGTTTTAAACTTTTTTTATAAGAAAAACGTTTCCCACAAATCCCACATGAGAATGGCTTCTCTCTTGTGTGAATCGCCATATGAGCAGTAACTGACATTTAACACAAAACTTTTCCACAGATTGTGCATGTGTAAGGTTTCTCACCCAAGTAAATTCTCTTGTGTCTGTTTAAAGAGTCGTTTAGAGGAAACTTTTTCCACAAGCTGGACACGTGAAAGGTTTTTCACCTGTATGAATTCTCATGTGACCATTAAACGACTCTTGTTAGGGTAATGTTTTCCACAGGTGGAACATTTGAAAGGTTTCTTAGCCATGTGAGTTTTCATGTGTTTTATAAAGGAATTATTTTGAGAAAAGGTTTCATCACAAATTTTACAAGAATATAGATTTTGGTTTGGTTGAGCTTTCATGTGCGTTTCTTGTTCTGAAGTCTCTGAGTCTTTCTGCTCTTCGTTCAACAAAATGTCATCAGTTTCCTGTTTCAGCTCAAGATTATCTTCAAACTGACTGATGCAGAGTTGCTCCTCTTCCTCTTTGAACTGTTGAGGTTCTGGTTCCTCTTGTTCCCTTTATCTGCAGAGGTTCTGGTTCCTCTTGTTCCCTTTCATCTGCAGAGGTTCTGGTTCCTCTTGTTCCCGTTTCATCTGCAGAGGTTCTGGTTCCTCTTGTTCCCGTTTCATCTGCAGAGGTTCTGGTTCCTCTTGTTCCTGTTTCATCTGCAGAGGTTCTGGATCCTCTTGATCAAAAGTGGAGTTCTTCTCCGGGTTGCTGAGCTCATTGAGACCCTCCTCCTCTTTGCACACACTGCATTGTGGGAGATCTGGACAAAAAGTCAAAATGTGAGGTCACACAATGAACCTTTCTCTATAATTAACAAAAACTAAAATAAAAATATTCTTCATCAGGGGGTGTGCTGTGGTATCGCCACCCACGTTTGGAGGCCTTCAATCCTCCACCCGGCCGTCACAGGTTCGATTCCCGGACCCGATGATATTTGCCGCATGTCTTTCTTTACCACATTCCTGTCAGCCTTTTTTCATATGAGGGACACTAGAGCCCACAAAAACCCCCTGGAGGGGAAAGTATATATATACTTCAGCAAACATTACAAAATGAATTCTCTGCCATCGTTTTTCAGAGCGATTGTTATTTACCTTATTTAGAATTAATGTCTGCATGTGATTAATAATTTTACCAGCAATTAAACTTTAGTGCCGTCAAATCTGCCAACATATGGAAATATGCTGTCTGGCTAGCTGACGTTAACTCTCCTTCAAGATTCGCTTCGCCAACAGGTTTACATCATACCCCATATTCTGTGACCACTGCACATTGTGACTGTAGGAGGCGCTGTTGCAGGTTTACATCATACTTTGATATTCTTATGGACACAGAATATGATGGTACTTATCAAATAATGTGCCCACACTGTAACTACAGTAAAATACTAAATATTTAAACGTCTCTATAACTCTGCTTGCTAAGTAAATATCTGACCATTAGTATTATGACATTACTTTTTAGTTTAGTGAAACGGCCCTTTAAATAGCTTTACATAGTGTTGTAGTCAAGACCACCGAAGCAGAGACCAAGTCGAGACCAAGACCACATGACAATAAAATGTGAAATATTAGCAAAAGTGCTGATCAAATTGGTCTGAAAGATCCACATTCCCATAAAACCAAATCAACATATTATCAATCCAAACTCTTTGTTCTACTTTGCTCTGTGCTGCAATCCATGGAAGTGTCATGCCATCCCTAAAAGATAACGCCCTGGGCGGTTGCCCATATTGCTCATGTCAGAAACCACCAGTGTCTGCACTATTAAACATAGCAATTAAGGCAATGCACTAGTGGAAAACAACGCTCCATTATGAACACAGACCAAGGAGCAACAAGCAGAAATAACCAAACACCGTGACGGTTCTCACTTTTTCTCCTGCTGCATGAAGCCAGGCAGCGCAGAACTATCACAGATCAATGAGCATGCTCTGTGCGCTCTGCTTTCATTTATTCACGAATTAAATAAATATCAGTATATACGATCATGTAAAATAATGACAGCTACTGCAGCTGTTTCGTACCTATCCGGTGTAAGATGATCTTCGGTATCCGGGTAAAATCCATCAGTCTGCGCTGATCGTCCATCTCTTCCTCCATCTTATCGTTGATTTCTTTCCTCTCTGTGAATGTTTCTTCAGCAGGAGTTTCCTGCTGGTTGATAAACTCTCTGAGGCTGAACTGAAGACATTTTCACTGAAAACACGGAAACATTTTACTAAACTGCAAAATGGTCTTCAAGAGGAAAAGTAAAGCCAGACATTTGCTCTGTTTTAATCTTATGCGTGTTTCACTGTTGCTGTGCTGAAGAAACTGGAAGTGAATATTAGTTCAGCTTTAAATTTTCTGCTGAGTCATTTCTTTTAAACTCCAGTCCTGGAGAGCTGATGCCCTGCAACCTTTAGCTGAGCCTCTGCTGCACCACCTGAATAGAGTAATTAGGTCATTAAGGGTCTGCAGATCTGATCCACACAAGGAGGAGGTAATTAGGGTGATTTCATTCCAGTGTTTTGTACCTGTGGCTCATCTAAACACTGCAGGTCACCTTGAGGACTGGAGTTTGACACCTGTGGTTTAGTTAGAACAGATCAGTCTGGAGAAAAACACTGATG